>JAHZMZ010000526.1:0-10927 GCA_027743805.1 Lepidocyrtoides sp. E14
ATTCTGTAAACCACCCACCCACCCTGTGATCAGTCGTCATCATTTTTGAAATGACCCACCCAGGGTAGGTGATGACGTAATATGTGAATCGTCCCAAATGCACATGCATGATCATCAACCAGCATTGCAGAATGAAAATTCGATGTCACTGATCGCGGCAGATACGCAATCAGTTCCTATTACTGTTGATCCTATGAAATATGGATACAAAAAATTGAGCGACGTTAACAATCTACATATATCAAACGACAAATTTCAACAAAAAACTGTTCCTCACATTATATTACCTTCTCTTTTCCATTCCATGAATCAGGGTCTATACTATTTTGCTCCATTATAATAATGATTTATTCAATTGGTACCCCCACGGAGAGGCACATTACACCAATGATACAAAACCTAACTTTGTGTTATTAGGATTTTTTTTACAATTATTGAGGGAATAAATTAGTCAAAAGATACGTTATAAAGTGGATAATCATACTATTAACAGTTTGAGAATTTCTCTACAATAGCATCAATAGATTCATCTATGTCTTCAAGTACATCACCGTCACACAATATACAATATCATTCGCCTGCAATGATAAAAAATGAGCAAAAACCGCACGATTAAATATATTAACTGATTTTACATTTTGTCTGACATTTTCTGGCGTTGAAAACCATAAGTTTACACTACTATATTCAAACGAAGATTGTCCCCATTTAGTGTTTGGTAAATTCAATATTCATTCAATGTCCATTAAATTCAATAAGCAAAATATAGTAACAAACATATTAATGCTAATGCATGAGCAAATCTTGAAGTCTTGATCAAGTCAAACACAATTAACTTGCCTGCTGTAGAGTTGCTTACAGTGGAATGGACCTTTACAGCGGGAGCACGAAATCAACAACACAACTTATATTTAGCATTATTAAGACTGTGCAAATGACCAAAAAAACAACCATTTACATGGACCATAATTTATGAAAATTCATTGATATTTTTCTCAATGAATACTGTCATACTGTCGTCATTGTAGAAGCTGATGCATAATTTCTGATATGATATTGTGATAGCATTTTAAGAGCAAATATGTAATATGATTACCTATTCCAATTTATGTATTACTCTTGTACTTATTATGGTCAGTTAGCAAAACATAACAGATAGCAAAACAGATAGCAAAATAAGTTAGTACCCCACAAAATAGTGTATCTAACAATTTGAATTATGGTAGGTATAATGAAACTATGCAATATTTAAAAAGATAAGCAGGGTATGAGCAAGGTCTAACGAGAGAGAGAGAGTACAAGCCCACTGTTCCCCATCCCATCTAAATCTGAACAGAAAATGGTTGATGGTTGATGCACAAAAGATGTCAGGTGACACCTTATTTTTCCTTTTTTACGTGTTGATTTTGGTTGAGAAACTAGCTCAAAAATCTAAGTTGGGAACATCATGATGACGATCATAACAATGCCAGAACAAAAAAACCTGTTCTCGTTTGCTTTTCTCAGTCGTTTCCACTTACTACGCCTCAGTTGTCATTCCTCTATTTTCTGCTTGGTTGCTTTCCAAAATACCGTGTCCAAGATACATCTTCAGATAAGAAAAAAAGAATGATGATCATCATTATGCTTTTTAGTGCGTGCATCTACACATCACCAAAACGACTCTTCAAAACAACTTGATTGTAAATACCATTCACTCATCTTCACTCACTTTCCACTTTCTCCTACGATGTTGAAAAGAAAGGGAGCACACAAAAAAACCATTCCATCCATTCATTTCTCAACTTCTTGTCTGCCTGAGAGTTATTCTTGTTTTTGGTTGAATGACAATGAGGACGGTTGATATGAGACTCGGGTTAGTAATAAACCTATATACCATTTCATCCTATAATTTGGCTATCAAAGCCAAAAATCGTTTTTGACTTGAAGGCTGAGGTATTCAGGAAGCTTTAATATAAGTAGTTGTACATGCATAATGGAATTTAGTCATGTGAAAGATAATACCAGACATAATTTTGTTAATGATGGAACCGATGAAAATAAAATTGCTTGCCCTACTAAAATTGTTTATGGGAGGCTGAAAGTCGCTATAATTGTAGTAACGACCACTTCGTTAAAAGTGATGATGAGGGAATGAATTGACAGTAGGAGTATGGATTGGAACCTCTTCTTCTTCTTCTGTCGTCTATTCTCTGTAGATGGGGAAATTACAAGACAAAAATAGAATGAGAGCGATGATTTTGAATGCTGATTGTCTCAAGTGCTCCATGAAAATGGGAAGAACAGGTGTATAGAGTTCTGGAAAAAGTGGAACTAAAAGTCGTTTATTGATAACGATGATGATGAATGATTCATTGTTAACGAACTGGAAATAATTAATTTCTCAGAATTTTTATACGTGGAAGAAAAGGGTAATGATAACAAAATGGAACTAGGTAGGGGAAAAAATGTGAGCTCTTTTAGGTACTTTTCAAAGAATGTATCGTGCAAGGATATTATCTAAAAAAGGAGGCCCTAATTGACGAATAAAAATTTATTGCAGTGGCAAGTAAGCCAAGTTGAAAGAATCATAAGAAAATGAACGCATGAGAGGAACATACGTAATTAATATAGAAAAAGGGAAAGAAATCGATGGCACTTTTATATTGCTGAACCAGCAGCACCGTAAAAAGTGTGCCGTGCCAGCATGTTGATGATAATATCTCAGAAAACCTAGCATGTAAATTTAAAAAAAGTTTAATAACAATGGGGACAGTGGTGAAAGGTAAGGGGAATGATGAAAAGTTTGGTACTATTCTTGTAACTTCAAAATTTCTTATAAAATAGACTTATTAAAAACTTCAGTGATAAAATCATGCAATGTTGAATCCTATGGTAAAACGGAAAAATCCCATATTAAAAATCATGGTTTGAAATTTGTAACAGCAAATTGCTATCAGAATAAGGTTACTGATCACATTATAATAACAGTTCCAGTTATGAATCAATAGGTATGCAATGGTTTAGCCAAATTCCACTCTATGTAAAGTGAAGATTTTAAGCGCGGATTGGATTTAATTTTTTTGGTGTGAAAATGATGGGTTGTTGAAATATACCCCTTATCTGGATGTCATCAACGGGGGTCGCATAAACAAGCACCCATGCACAAACGAACGATGATGGCCACGGCTATCTGTGCATGTTAATATTACGCTTATATTTAGATCATCATCACTGATCATTATCACGCCATTCATCATATCAGTTTGCTGTCATGGTGTCACCATGTAACATCATACTACTGTAAACATGCGTACACATTAACTATATTGCGTACTTGAAAGTAGGAAAAAAAGTAATGACGTCATCACTAAAAACAATTTGAAATATATTACAGTACAAATTCATGAAAACAGCTAATGTGTGCGTAATGTTTAAATAGCCAACATATCGACCACCTACTGCCGTCATCATCAGTTTATTCTAGCTTATCTTCGTAAAAATGGGTTTTTGATGGAGAAGCGGTAGTTGAAGGAGATGCATAATCTCTTTTGAGTGAACAATTGGAGACGATGAAAGAGGAAACGGAAATGTACCCATGGTACTACAAATATAAATAATATGAACCTCTTAAAATATGTACTATTGTGTTTTTTAACTAAAAGTACCGACGCACTAGAAAAAATCCAGCATAGATAAACAAGAATTTTTTGTGTGGAACGGCTTGCTTTTAAACTTTTGGTTTACCACCGGTAACGGCATTGGTTTCTTAGTACTGGTTACTATAAGGCGAAAAAAGTATAAAAACCATTTTTGCTCGAGGTCCCACGAAGATTATCCATTACGTTGTATAGAACACCACGATAAACTGGGATTTTTTTTAGATCGCGCTTGCCTGTCTCTTCATTTATTTCTCCCTGTTTTTCTACAAAAATTGTCTTATGATGACGCTGGGTACTTCAACAACAAAGCAATCTACTTACACATATATTGAAATTGACCTACTTGCTGCAACTGGTTTATTTTCTATGAGTTATACGATCATGATTTTTATCTACCTTTATAGGCATGTAATTACTGTTGTGTCTCTTTGTTTTCATCATCATGTAAACATCCAAAATCTTTGCTCACTATTAGTGAGTTGTTCAGGTCCTATATACTATTTAGGTACAATACCCACTTCTTACGATTAGCTGAAAGTAATTCATTGCAGCATAAAAAATAATAAATGATGCCAGAAATAAATATGCAGGTACTTCCTCAAAGGATACTTTGACATAAAATTAAGCGGGAAGAGTACTACCTCCGCTAATTAACTATTCGTAGCGCAGAGCGCCGTTGAGTAGATTATATTGATTATAATAGGCAAATATAACATTAAGATATGAGAGGAAGGTTGTGTAATAAAGCCACTGATGGGTAGTATCGGCGGATGACAAAATTGAATCGCAGTTTATTGAGTAGCTTCGCATTGGTACGTCACAAGATATGTATGTTATTTCTTGATAACTTTTCGAAATCTTTGCCTTCATTGACATTTATAAAGCAGTACACAGTCTAAATGTGATACCTGCACTGTACAGTTAAGAATACTGAAGTAGGGAAAACCTTGGGAAAACTGGTAACTGCATTAATTAAATACAGTAAGATAATGATGTTATTGACTACAGTATCTGTATCTCATCTGCGATTTCAATATATTAGGCTAAAGTTCAAATACATTTCCCGATTCGGTTGTAATTCCCTTTCTTTCCAGACTTTATACATAGCACAAGACGACATAATGGTGATAATCTTTTTAAAAATATGCTCAGTATTTTCACATTTTGTTACTTCTCCCAAAGCTAATACATTTTCCAAGAATACCATGCTTGTACCAAATATATTTCTACAACTGATGATGCGACGGGTGACGGGTTTTTAGATGCCTACACGTCAAAAAGAAAACAAGTTTTCCCCAATATGCACTTCCCCTTTTCACTACTGCTGCTTATCCAAGTCAAAATTTGAAGTGAGTTGAATTGAAGGAAATAGGAAGAGTAGAGAAATAACATGACATTGTCGGTTGTCATCATCCATGAAGGTGACTTTTATGCTTCACCGGTCTATGACTCTTCCATATCATTCATTTTTCGACGTAAATGCCTACACGCACATAGGTACTTTTTTTTAGGAAAAAGCGATAAAGATAAGCTATACAAGCCTATACACATAGGTACATAACTAAGCGTCTAGGTAAAAATAGGCAGCAGATTACTCCAACAGAATCATAATCTCCTTGTTCCTCTCAGATTTCTCCTCCAACTGCTTCGAGTCCAAGTCAAGCACAGCAACAGAACAGATGGTGCCTTTTCCTACTGATGATCCTCCTCTGATTCACCCATTCGACTTGACGTGTATGTCGTGCTCGTGCTCTAATGCTTTTCTGCTCATCCTTTCTCCTTTCTTTGTTCTTCCGGGTGAAGTGTAATTACCTTTTCCAAGACAAAAGTACTTCATCTCAACTTGTAACGCAGGTCGTTGTAAAATATTGCCCGAATAGTTTTCAAGCACGGGCGTGTACTGATGTATAAAACTCTTCTGATCGTTTCTTACCTACCTATCTATCTATGTACCATATTCTGCAAAAGGGTACGTTGACCTGTCTGTCTGATTTACTAAAAGATTTGTTACAATATGACTGTTTGCTACTTGAACGATTTTTGTTGTGTCGGTTTCTTTCTCTTCTTTCTCTTTTTATCTTTGACAGAGTCGCAAATTGGTACAATGTTTCATTACAAAATAATTAGTACAAGTACAAGTGATCATCACAATAGAAACTTAATTGTCTTTCATTTGCATCATCTCTTCATTTGCACACTGAAGCAGGAAAAAAACTTATACATCTCTCTACCCTACTACGCCTACAAGACGCCTACGTAGTGTAAAAACAATCTCTTCATCATCTCCGCACGATTTTTGCACTTTGATAAGGGCAAAAGATGAGAAACAAAGATAAGCATTCTTCCCTGTTGAGAAGTTGCGGTTTAAGTAAAAAACGAGGAAGTCTTGAGGTAAATTTGAAGATTTCTCTAGCCAGATGCAAGGAAAAGATGGTGTCCATGCAGCAATCTAAGCTATATATTTAAGCGTCATCATTATTATGCCTTTTCCCTATAACTCCCACCAGGGTACAATATCCCCAGGTCTTGATGTAGTTTTATTAGTTAGTGGTAGCAAAAGTTAAGTTATACAGGGCAATTAGATGAAACACTTGTCTTTTAATTTAACCCCTTTTTAAAGGGACGAACTAGAAAAAAAAAAAAAATACATACATACACGTGGAACATTGTACCGTCTCTCATTCATAGTATACCGTATACAATGCAACATTCACTTTCCTGGTTTAGAAATCTCTTAAGCCAAGCCTTGTGAAAATCATCATGCCTGAAGAAGAAGACATTAAGGTTAGTTGCCTATTTTGAACATCATCATGACCACTACTGCTGCTATATACTTGTTCCGCTACTAAACTGCAATATTAAAGAAGAGAAAGGAAGACGATGAGCAGCAAAATAGTTATTAAGGCTTGTTTAACTTTTTATACGAAAAAAACAGCTAACTGCTACTAGTGTCCGCTGCTGCTGCTGTTATGCGTTACGCTATAATACAGACTTTAATGGTTATTCTCTCGTGGTATTATTCTCCGTGTGCTTTTTTTTAGCTTATCCAACTTTGCTTGAAATAGCAAAGCTATAAATGCGTACACACATATATAGCCATATATACTCTATTTTTTTCTTTCAAAGTTGGAATTTGTCTTGTTCTTGGAAAGAAAAAAAGGAACAAAGCCTTATAAAGAAATGAAAGGGACTCATACTAAAAAACGGACACGTTCATGAACAAAAGGACTCTTTGCTACTTGCTCGCTACTGCTGGAAGCTGATGATGATCATCGTGATACTACTGATGCTTCTTTTTTTCTGTGCTCATTTTGACGATCAAGATGATGATATCATTAGTAAAACCAGTGGTAGATGTAGTGGAGTAAAAAAGCAGGAGGAGGAGTGGTGGAGGATAAAGTAGGCAGAAAGGCAGTATACATACGACCATTGAAGCGAGTAGCTTTCTCCCTTTTTTTTGCTCCCTCCATTAACGCTCCAAACTTTATTAGGTTGACCTGACCGACAAAAAGCAGAGATTTTTTTCCGTATTTCTGTGAAAATCTTAGAAAGAACAAAAAAATGTTGGAACGGCCCATAGCAAATAAAAGTATATGTGTGCTCGCTTAGTTTTTAGAAATGTACCACCCTGTTTTCTTTTCGCTTAGAATTTCTTCGTCTTCCAACTGGTATTCTACTCATTTCTCGTTTCATCTTTTTATCATTATCCAGCAGATACTTATTTTTGAACAAGATACTTTCTTGATGATGATGATTATGATCAGTATTTGTAGGGATAAGCGTAAAGTTTCATTCTTTTTATTTTCTACAAAAAACGAAATAAAATATAAAAAGCACACACATTCCTTCCTTACATATTTTCCTTTTCTGTTTCCCGCCTCGGTGAAAAAAAATTATGTAGGTTATTTTTTTTATTAATATTTGACTTACTTGTTTATCTATTTTTTATGGATGAGCTTCCTTTCTGGGATAATAAAAAGCGTACGAATGAAATGGAAACAATTGGAATATCCTTTATTGTCCTAGCCCCACTGGCTTACATGCTTTAAATACAGAGATTTGGTGTACGTACGTAGGTACTATTTGCAAAAGAAAAGGTCAATTTGCGATACATAATGCCAAAAAATTGGCAAGAGAACAACAATAGAATAAAAACGCACTGTAAGTTGCAACAGTGCAATATCATTTTTGTTGCATTGCAGCTCCCCTCTTTTTCTCAGGGTAACAGAGAAGGTCGTAGTAGTAATGAAGTGAAAATCATAGTTGAATGAAAAGCTGTAATATTGAAAATAACAAGGATCATAATACCAGCAAAATGTTTGCAGTAGTAGCAGTGAAAGAGGAAAGAGTAGAGTGTAACAGTAACAACAACGGAAAACATGCCGTGCCGTGTCATCAAATTATCGTCATTACACTCTCATGATCATCATCAAAAGTGAAAGTCTTGTTGCTGCTGCTCACTTCCGTTACTTCTGCTGTTTCCTCTTGTTTCTTTCTCTCTGGTGGAAATTGTGCTTTAATGATAATAAGAGTTGGCACATACGAGAGAGGAACGTAATAGCAGAAATGATTGTTTTAGCTTGCTTGTGGGTAAATAAAGTAGTTAAGGTATGTACAAATAATATATTACTAACATGCATATATGCATATAAACCACAGGGTACATTCCTTTCTCATTTCCCATGGGGGATCATGCTCATGAAACTATTCTGCCATTGCTATGTGTGATGATGATAATAATGATACTGAGTGTTAATGATGACGATGAGTTGGAAGAAGTTGAATCAGAACATTAAACGGATAAAATACACCAAAATGTCAATTATTGTGTTAGCTACTGCTAGCGAGGCACGTTGAAAGAATCATTCAGAAAAAATAATAGTTTTGCTAAAAAATGCATTTAAATTTTACTCTGTTGATATATATACACAGTCTACAGTGTAGATAGTATGAACTGTGCTATTTTATTTTCAATTGAATTATTACTTTTTAGCTACCTATTTGATTTTTTTGTACAGTACACCACGAGAAAATATTGCTAAACTGTTTTCCTCAGAAAAAACTAGATTCCAATCTACCATAATGTACAAGATAAGATACTTCATCCACGTGGCTGAACAGAATTTTCCTTGAAGCAAGCAGAAGTAATAAAAATAATGACCAAAAGAGGAAGGAAATCAACAACTACATATTCATTTCCTCTCCCAAGGAAATTGTAAATCTCATCGAAAAAGTCATAAAAATCCTTTACTTCTTTATTCTTCCGTCCCATTCCTTTTCCCATTGTGTTCGCTTAAACGGAGAAAACTGCATGCAGAGAAAAGTACAAAAAATATAAAAGAGTAACATTCACATTGACTTTTTTTCTAACTCTGTTTTTTTAAACGGGTAAAAAAAGTAATGTAATGTTTATGTATGCGCATAAATGAAATGTGTTATTATTATGAAAACTAGGAAAACAGTTCATATAATGACAGTGCTGTAGTGTAGATCGCTGTACTGCAGCTTCATGTTTTTGTATGTTTGTGAGGGTCGGAGAGCATTTGTTTAAAATAAACAAGAAATAAAATGCTATAAATTTTGAATTTTCTCAATTTTAGAATGAAGTAATAACAACAGCAGTAGCATATACAATTTTACTACTATTACTGCTTTTACTCACATATCTGACTTTTTCCCTTTTATTCAGAAATCCGGTATTATTTCTTGGCAGTATTTCTTGCTTTGTAAAAAAAATAGTAAATGTGTATTATTTGCTTTATGGAATGGGATGGTTTCTCATTTTTAAAGCAATGCACACATGTAAAAAATGCTGCCATTTTAAAAATCTCAAAATGGGCATGATATTCTCAAAGCTTATCATAAATTTTAGGTTTGCAGTGAAGCACAAAAGATTTAAGTACTTTTTCCTATAAATGCTTTTACTTTCTTTTTAGAGCAATGATTTTGCATAATCTTCAATGGATGCAATGGGAATGCGTCTTTGCATTCTAAGTCAGTACACATGTTATCGTACCATTTCCAATACTTATGATTATGGTCCATACGGACATTCTCTTTACTTCTGCTTGCTAGAATAAAAATACACAAATGATAAGAAGAATGAGGAGCTGGCAGTGCTTCTGGAATGAAAGTTGTTTCCTTTTATAACTTGCACTTGTTGTGATGATGTCATGACAGGCAGCAGCAGCAGGGTGGAGGACGGTCATCAAACCCAGTGCTGATGAAGAGAGAAAAAAAAGTCTAGTCAAGTATAGCAGAGAGACTATGTTACAGTTTTAGTACATGGCTTGTCATATTCTTATTTACTGCCACTCATAAAAACAAAAGTTGTTTCCTTTTCTAACTTGCACTTGTTGTGATGATGTCATGACAGGCAGCAGCAGCAGGGTGGAGGACGGTCATCAAACCCAGTGCTGATGAAGAGAGAAAAAAAGTCTAGTCAAGTATAGCAGAGAGACTATGTTACAGTTTTAGTACATGGCTTGTCATATTCTTATTTACTGCCACTCATAAAAACGGACTGCTCCAAAGAGGTCCACTTTAGTGGAGAATGGTGATAGTGGCAGGTCAAAACGGGACAGATGTAAAAAAAAAGATCTGAGCAAATCGTTAAACCGAACTGAACTTTTGATACAAAAAAATTCAAGTGTTATGTGTATCGGTGATTTAACGGGATGTGGATTTTATGATTTTCTATGGATGAATGTTATTGCTGTTCCTGCTGCTGCTGCTATTTTGTTCAAGTAAATTTGTAAATTGTGTGAAACAGTGTGCATACAATCAGGAAGCTCATAATAACACATAAATTTGTTGTGTTTTAAGCCGTTAGGTTTGAGTTGATGGCACAAATAAATGAGTTAGTGCAAGTAAGCAATTTAAAGACAGAATTGAAATCAGAAGGAAAATTATTTTCTTTATTCAATTTAAATTCTGTTTGTCAATGAGTAATCCACTGGAGAATTGGATGCTGCGGTAATATTACCTAATAAAATGCAGAAAAGCGTCAGTTGTTCATGTGTTTTATATTTCGTACAATTAATCAAATTATCAATGCTTAATCTAGTAATTTAGCCAACATTTTTTATCCCTAATTTTTATTTTTTTTATTTTGAAAGTCATACTGATATCAGTATAAAAACAGATTGCATCTGTCCGATAAGAACCGAATAATCACGGTAATTGAATTTGACATCATTATGGAAGAATAATATTACAAGCAGTTTGCTTCAAGTTTCAAAATGATTTTGTACTTGACATACTGCAGCATAAATGCGAAAAAAAGG
>JAHZMZ010000527.1:0-10554 GCA_027743805.1 Lepidocyrtoides sp. E14
TTTTTTCTCTTTGAATCTAACGCTTTTTTACTATTTTAGCTCTTGGGAATTTTTATGTGTAGCTAGACGGGAGCCATGAGCTAACAGGTTTGAAGGCATAAGAATTTTTTTCATGCGAGTTGAGACAAAAAAGTAGTCAAAGGGATTGAACAACTTTTTCTGTTGACGAATTGAGAGGTTAAAATGAAAACTCGTGTATTTATTCAATGAGAATTCTGTGATTACGGTATGGGTTTTAATAGTTGAGTAGGCCAATGTAAGAAGCATTATAGTAAAATCTTTCAATGGTTGTCTACCCATATTATATGAATAAAGAAGCATGCATCCGGTATGCTACGTTGGATTCATCATCAGTCTTTTTATTATTTACTTTTACTATTTACGTGTACCACGCACAGGTAAAAATGGAAGGAATTCATTAATGCATATCGTTGGTCCTTTGTGACGTTGACATTGACATTCAATTTACCCCTTGACAAGTTACAAGAGTAATATTAATGACAGTTGGCACACAATTTGACTGTCAACTTATAACGCAAGAGTAGGAGCTTCGTTTTTCTTGAAAGGATTGATAAACAATTTACTCACATTGAAGATTAAGAGAAATCGAATGAAAGAGAATGAGTAAATAATGTTGAGAAAACTTGACTTATATTTTAATGCATTAATTTTCTATCGTTGTTGTTTTGGGCAATAGTAATTGTATTTGGCAGCAACTTCGAAAATTTCATGTGACCAGAAAAATAAACTGAGGAGGAACTCATTTTTTTGAAATTACAAATACGATAGTCACTCAACAAAACTTAACATTTTGTTTGTTTTAATTTTTCTTACTTTTTCCAAAAGATGTACAATAATGAAAGAAAAATGTTTTATGACCACGAGTCACGCAACACTGACCACATAAGTACTTACATACTTACATTCACATTTTCACTCACGTTACGAACGACATAGTTCAAGTTTACATTGTCGTAATAATTAAAATTATGCATAAATTTGCCATTTATGAGTTCTTCAATACTGAAAACGTTGAAATGGCATTATTTTTTCGTTAGAGGAAACAACTTTCATAATGAAAAGCCTACGTATTAATGTTTTTCTTTTCATGTGTAACCTGTATTGCATTGATTTATTTCCCTCTTTTGCAACTCTAATCTCGTCGCAAGGATAAACAGAGACGCACAATTTATCTGAAATGAGTAGCAGTACAAAACTTACTACACACAACCTAAACGCCAACCTAATCCATCATTCTTTTCTCTGACTTTCTTATGGGAAATGAAAACAACTACTTGTTTGGAAGACACGAAAGATTGAGCCCAATTTCATCCAGTAAAGCGTGGCCAGAAAAGAATCTAGCTAAACTCCCTGCTGTCTTTGTGACTTTTACGGGTGTTTCATGTACAAATTCAATTTAGCATGCTTACAAACCAATGTGCATGGTTTATTCCCAAACAAACAAGAAATTATATGTGTAGTATCTGACTGTTTGTGTGTGTTTGTGAGTGTCTTCTACAAAATTTAAGAGTGTATATCATTTAAATCTCATTAAGGAAAACAGAGTGGTCATATTATGCCATTTGAAGTGGATCCATGCCAGTTACCACAAGAGAGAAGAAACGCATGAAAAAAATAAAATAAAACCAGAAAAAGTAAAATGTCAGAATAACTATATCACGTTGGTTTACTGATGTGAATGTTTGCAGTAAAAACAATGTAAACAACATGGCGTTCGTTCTTCATCTGAACATTATTACGAAAAAATCTTTACGATCATCTGAACATCTTCTAATGAAGACATTCAAGATTATCCTGAACAATGGCCTTGTACTAGGCTCGCATGCTCTCTCTATCTTTGACGTGTGTTCCTCATTCATTCATTCATGGACAACTCCCAGCCTGTCTTGTTATTGTACTATGACTGGAGTGTTCGAACGACGAAGGAACAGCAGAAATCTACACAGCGATCAAGATTTTTTAAGGGAGACCATTCAACAAGGTAAGTTTTACTCCTTTCCATGCAATGTCTACTAAAATATTATTATTAGTGTGCACGCCTCACCACAACAATAGCATTCCTGCAATGAGCTTTCAAATAAATGTAATGAAATACACACAGCTTATTAGCAATATATTCATGACGTAGCATTTCAATAGAGCTTTTTAACATGCCTTCATTTTCCATCCAATTACTTGAATGCCACACACACATCACCTGTGTGATACAGCTTCACTTCATTATTACAATTTACGATATCTATTTAAACAAAGTGTCCGGTGCAGAATGGTATTTTAAAAATTTAGAACTCATAAAACCTTATGGACATGCACTTGTTTTTATACACTACAAAATTGAGCTCTTTGTGCAGAGAAAAAGCAAACCTGTCACATCATTATAGTGGCATATCACTGCTGGAGGTAACTCATAATAAACTCGCTGTTCCTAATTACTTGATGCTTTATTATTATTATAAGTACACACACACATAACAACATGTAATAAGTGCAAAGTTTGCCAAAGCATTCTTCATCACTTCGTGCTTCATCCAGATATACTATTGCTGTCATCCATCCGTTTCAGGTTTTTTTATTCTAGAGAAAAAGTGCAGAAAGGTACCCATTGTGTTTTTTTGAGAGATTGCGGGCTAGAGAAAGGAAGCTTTTTCCTCTTTTCTTCCCAGCAACAACGTAACAAACAATAGACACCATCATGCACCACCATCATCAACATCAAGCAATGCACACAATTTTATATTCATTCCTCTTTAATGGTATTGTGATGTAGATGAATTGTTTCATGTTACATGTAAGCAACATGGTCAAACACTGAAAAGATACATATCAGAATGCATAATGGTGTATTATTGGGGTGTCCATTATGAAGACGTATTTGACGCGAGACTTTCCACATTCACCAAAAAAGAAACAATGTTGAGGGAAAAACAGTGAGTGGTGTGGCGGAGTACTATAGTTGCTGTTTTTTGTATGTATAAGCGCATACAAATCTTCTTTATAGTGCATAATGATAATGATGATGATACATACACACCTCCTCCTACTCACTCAACTCTTTCGTTTTATGATGATGTGTCTTAAATATGCCAACAAATAGCTTTCTGGTGTGCATAAAATACGAAGTGGAGTGGAGAGAAGCTGTACTGAAAATTTCTCAGCAGCCATTTTGCTTACATTACTTTGCCACTACTTCTACTACCATCATCACATTGTGCTTAAGCACGCATTCCTCGACAAGACTAAAAAATTCTTCTGTTCAAAAAAAAATCATAAGATCATGTCTTTGGTGCAAATCATATTGCTGAAACCATACTTTTAATACGATTTAACGAGAGACCCAGCAAAAGTACGTATCAACACGACACGAGTACTTTTATCGCCGTAATCACGTAAAAATATATAAAAGTTAGACCCACAGAGAATGCTGAGCTCTCAAGCAATATAACATGGTTCGTCCTTTTATTTCTCGACAGTTCCTCTCAGTTTTTACCTCTTTGGCTTCAATCTGACAAAGAATGTAGTACAGTCAGAGGAGAATATATGTACATATAGGCCGCAAGTAAGCACGTGTGAGATTTTTGTATATTTTTTTTCTTAAAAAATATCTGCTCACGTCGTGATCATGATGAGGATTTACACAAAGGAGGATGGTCAACAAGAGAGAATAGAGTGATGAAGAGTTGAACAAGTCAAAAGGATTATGTTGCTTTACCTGTAAGCAGTATTGAATGTATCGCTATTGTTTAGTATCATTCAATGTCAGTTAAATATACCTTCTGGTAAGATTTTGTTAAAGGTATTTATTTATACATTAACATAACGAGTACACTTTTAAGCAATGTATACATAATGTACAAAATACGGATAGTGTACCCTGGCATTTTATATGTAGGTTTGCTTCTTTCCAGCATCTTCATCGCATTCCTTTTCGTTGTCAGTCAGCAGCTAGCTCGCACTTGTTAATTTTTGTTTAGGTATTGTTCCTCAGGTGAATGGGGAGGGCTGAGACAAAAAACACCTTTTCCAGATTCTTGAGAAAAAAAAATAACGAAACATCTTAATCATCTCTCATCCTTTAGCTTCTCGTTCCACTCCCCCACACCTCTCAACACTTCCCATTATCCCATGTAATCAGGTACGCACATAATGAGGATTATAGGTTTTCAGGACAGCTCGAGCTCATCCTCACTTTTTTTAAAAAAATCGAATAAAATGCTTTTAAAATTAGGGGAAAATCCTTGCGTACATCAGTCACCTTTTTTTGGTAATGTTTAACTAAGCACCTTGATATTTTTGGTGGTTTGTTTGTCGTGCTTTGTACTTAAAAAGACAAAAATATACACAAAGGTGCGTTCTACTGGCTTGCCTTTTATGTGTGCATGCATAGGTAGTACTTACGTTGTGAAATCTAACGTAATAAAATCTTCTTGTGGTAAGAGTTAATGAGACTGTAAGTTGTTGCGCAGTATAAAATTGACGTGTGTTTCCTTAAAAGATGTAAAAGACCCAATGATTCATATGCATGCATCACATCTTTCTCAGGGTATTTAGGGTACTTCATTTTGCCAACTTGGGTACATGTACACGGATTTCTTTTGCAGTAAGAACAACAAGTGAAGAGAAAAGATGCCCTGCAATTACGTCCAAGATAACGTGATGGATTGATGGACGGCGGGCAAAAATAATTAGAAATCGTGGAAGAGATTCCCCTATCATTTAAATATTCATTTCCACGCAATTAAACGAATGGGTATATATATTTAGGTATAATAATATATACCTTGGAAAATGGGGATGGAATTTTTCTAGCTATAGTATCGTAATATTATGCGTGGGCGCCTAGTTTGATTTGATAATGTTAGATGTGTGTAGTCATTCTGTCAGTTTTTCTCCCTTGTCTAGTCTGGCCATTCTGGTTACTTCTTTTGGCGTTAACACCCAATTATAGTCGTTTCGTTTATTATTTGCCGACACTATTAGCTTAATTGT
The DNA here is from genome assembly GCA_027743805.1 of Lepidocyrtoides sp. E14. Taxonomy (NCBI): domain Eukaryota; kingdom Metazoa; phylum Arthropoda; class Collembola; order Entomobryomorpha; family Entomobryidae; genus Lepidocyrtoides; species Lepidocyrtoides sp. E14. The sequence continues at coordinate 5,008 of JAHZMZ010000527.1, forward strand.
GAATGCATAACTACACTTTTCCGACAGGTTTGTAGCATTTTTATTTGCCTATTAAAAAAAATAAAAACTTATTCCATTTTGATGATCATGCATGTTCCATACAGGATATGTTTATTATTTGTACAAACTCGTTGCGTTAACGTTAATTGACAACGATATTTTTCGCGTTTTACTGTGTACTTGTACTTAAACATGATGCAAGTCGTTTTTTCCATGATATGGAACTGACAGGTTGGTGAAAAGTCTCAAAGGTGAACATATTTTTATGATTATGCTATGTCATGAATAAATAGATAATGAATGATGCAATAAGGAACGGAAGACTCAATCCAAGTCACTTTTTGAATAACTACTAACAAGAAAATATGTATCATCAAATTAAGAAAGCAGTTCAAGAATAATTTTAAATGTTTGTAATATTCTTTTCTAATGCATGCTTTGACTGGAAAAAGGAGGATACATAATTCCGAGAAACAGATAGCAATTCCTTTATTTAATTGTTCCAAAAGTTAAACAAAAAAATTTTTGAAGGAAGACTCTTGAAAATTTAAATAAACTAAAAAGGGACAAAAAGGTTGTAAAAAAAGATTTTTATTCATCATAATTATTCCTTCTTCTTTTTTTATTTTCAAGGTTGTTCTACTGCATGTCAGAGTGACTTTAAAATTCCTTTTCCATTATACCACATCATCTTCATCATTATTCTATTATGATTATTTATGCATAAAAATCCTTTTGCTGGTGTTATGTTAATCTTCCGCATTGTGTGATTCTCACCTCTCAACAAAATTGTAATCTTATACTGTTGATAATGCGACGATGATAGTGGCAACTCTCACCATCATCATCATCACGATGATTACATGAAAGTAAAAATGTATATTCAATGCTCCTTGTATGATTAATGCAGCATCAAGGTGGGAGAAGCCAGAGCTAATGACGATCATGATGATAATCATAATGATGTGATGTTAACAAGAAGCAAGTGATCGTATATATGTGTATAAGTAAAGTTGTAGGGATATTATTTAACACTAGCAAGAAATGTACAGAGAAAAGTTGAATTATTTCTTTGAAGAAAGATAGCGCATACCAAAGCTTCATTTTATTGTTAAAATACAAATAAAAAGTCGAAAATACTTTTCTTCTTCTGTACTGCGTATGAAAAAGTGTTAATAAGCTGCTTAGCATTCATCCATGCAAAATGTTGTAGTAGTAATCTCTACACTTTTTTTTCAAAATATTAAGCAATCTGAGCAGTGGAGGTAAAATGTAGTTTTAGTTCTCGTCGTCAGACAGACATAACTATAATATTTTTTCATATATATTTTTTTTGATTATTGCTTACTAGCTTATTATTGAGCACATAATATTCCAGTTTGCTTGCTTCACTGAACATAATCACTATCCTGATCAGTTTTTTTCTTTACTTTTTTGAGCTAGCTCTCCTTTGAGCAGTTGTTTTTGTCTGTAAAAAAAGTGTTGGCAACACGTACAACAGCATTGCAGGCAGAATGCGAGCGAACAAGCGAAAACGATTTGAATCTTTGATATTTAGTATTTAGTGCCACTAGTTTACAATAATGTGATGATGAGGATGCCCCCAAAGCATTATTTGCCATTCTAATCCAGAAAGTTTGCTACCTCCTCTTACTAACTAAACTTATTATTTGCCAAGACATAATGATTTTTTTTCTTGGCTTATAATGTGCTACTTGAAACCACAGCTATGCATTTACATGATGTATGCTTCCTTTTTTTTAAAAAAAAATATGTGTAAGTACGACTGCTTAGCTGTTAGCTGGCATACAGAATTTTTAAAGTTTGCACTGCACGGTGATAATATAATGAGTGTACCGACAGACCGACACATAATATATCATTTTCACCTTTCTGTTTAGTATTTTGACTTGACGAATTGTTTTGATTTGTGCGATAATAATAATGGTGCATGTTAACGTTTTTTTTCTCTCTCTCTCTCTTTTCCACAGACGACTTTCGGAATTCAACTGACAGTTGAGAAGAAGAGGAGAGCAAGTCGACACATGAAAGAGAGATGCGCTTAAGAAGAAGACGATGAGGTGAGAAAAATGTGTGGTTTGCTGCTTGTTCACATAACACCAAAAACCGACCGAACATCATTGCCGGCTGCTGCTTGCTATGTGTACATCAAAAGTTCTACATCTTTTTTTGTCTGCAGCATCTTTCGTTTTTTCTTCTTTGAATGTCTGCTCTGCTGTGTCAGCGAAAGTGTGAAAGGAAAAAAAAAAAAAAATGGATGATACTTTTAAAGCGATTACTACGGGTAAAGGATGATACGCTTTGAAATGATGATGTGATTTGATGACTTGTGAGCTGAGAAAACGACAACGTGTCAGTCGCTCACTTGTCTTTGCAGTGGTACATTCACATAACATGGATGCCGCTGTGACCATCGTAGTGGACAAGTGCACAGCTTACAACGAAACATGCNGTGACCATCGTAGTGGACAAGTGCACAGCTTACAACGAAACATGCTGAAACAAAATGCTTATGATGGGGTGATATGAGAAGCTTCCCTTGGGAAATCAACATCTTTCTTCTTGAAACACACAAAAAAATCCAACGACACGCTCTGCAGGACGAGTGTATCTGAAACCCAAAGGAATGCACTGGAAGCCGATGGCTCTTTACCTGCTTTGATTAGCCATGACTGCTGCTGGAGAAAAATGAAAGAGAAAACCTGAAACTTGCAGGTGTTTTTGCTGTTATCAAGAGTAAAGGTATTTTTTCTCACTGACTATGAATCTAGAAAGGAATGCAGATTTGTGATCTGGATAAAATAAAATGCGTCTCTGTATTGTGCACTACATACTACAATAATCTCTGGATGGATGAAATGAAAAAGTGCGTAAAAAATTATCCCGACAGATCTATCACAAAACAAGGGTTACAAGTGTACTTTTGGTTTTTCTCCTTTGTTAAAACTGGATGAATATTCACATCATGCATGATACGCTTTTCGACAGTGCATGTCGGAAGAGAAATTCAAACTGATTTTCAACTGGATAGATGAAAAAAAGGTGAGATCATCATCGTATCGTCGTGACTGACTGGAGTCGGGATGACTTGCTAAGGGAGCCTTGTCAGTCATAACAATATTTTTTTTTTCTCTCTCTCTCTTTAAATGGTACACTAGGCACTATGCCGTGCATAACACAATAATGCAAATACACTACAACAAGCTGTTATGCATCCATCAGTATAAAAAGGTTTGGCGATTATGATCCTATCGCCGTCGTGATGCATTATGATATCAAAATTAAACTCAAGTGGAGAAACGCAGCTGCATATTTTAAGGTGGCTCGTTAGGGGTCAAATTAGAAATCATTTAAAGGTCCATTGACTTAGCATCAAATGAAAAAAAGTGTAATATTATGTACTTGAGGTTCACATGTACATATAGGTTGGTACATATATACTTTAATAAAAATGATAGAGATAACTTGTAGAATTGTGCTGGAAGCTTTTTGATAAAGCATAAAAATATCTCTGGAATGTATGCATGTAACACCACAAGAAACGTCATGAAAGGGGGAGTGCATAATGTGTAATATTCACAGCACATATAATCTCAATTTGTTATTCCAACCAACCCCATCAACCTTAAAGTCCTCAAGTTGAGGTTTTGACGTTTCTGTATAAACGGATCAGAAAGCAGTGAGCCATGATTAGTGATAACAATGACATGGATAATATTTACGATTCCATGCACCTTTTCTGAATACATACATCATCAGTTAAATACTTGAATCCGAACCAAAAAAAAGCAGTACATTATACATACCTGTAAAAATGTATACCTACATAAAACATTGAAAGCTTTTAAATTATCTTTAAAAAAAATCCCGGAACGCAAAGATATTCGCATTGTTTTTGAAAATGATTAATAAGATATTTAAATGGAAGATGAAACAAGTTCGTGAAAATGCATTTGGAAAGTATTTTTAACTTTTTTAAATCAATGGATTATGTAAGCGGATACAATTATTGTACTTACAGACTATACAATATGAAAAGTGCTAATGAAATGAGTTCAACAAGGCCTACTACTACGCATTTTTCTGAAACATTTTATACAACAGAAGAACTGGATTTGCGAAAATACATTTTTAAGCATGTGCGAGTACCAAAAGTTTAGGGAATAGGGAGGGATGTCGAATTTTTTGCGAGGAATTTTGAAAAAAAGTATTACATGAGATTGAATATACTATTAGAATTTAACAGAAACTCGGTGTCCGTAATAGATTTATTGTTAATGACTTTTGAAGAATAGGCAAATAAGTATAAAACATTAATCATTATATATATAGTGTTAGTGACTTAGCCTACAATCGGACTCAATCATAAGCGTATATTTAAACTTTAGTAGATAAAAAATGATTGGTGAAAACAAAACTTTACTGTATAGCTATCTACACTCATTTATACTGTAAGCTTTATAATATTTATGGTAAAAGTGAAATTTGACAGTTGCGATATTGCTGTATAAAAAAAAGTTACTGTGGGAAATCGCTGAGAAAACTGAAAAAGACTAAATCACTCAACTACGGTTTATTTTTCACCGTAAATCAAAATTTTATTAAAGAAATACGTGTTATCTAGTTATCTCGTTGTTTAAAGTGGTTTTAATTAACCCTAGTCTAGGATAAGAACACCAGCCGCGGTACAGATAAGGTACATCTCTGTGGAATATTATTGTGCTGGTGTTTGTAGCGTACAGTAGTAGAGCAGCAGGGCATAACAATATTTTATGCTTCAACTTTTCGTCTTGTTGCGTTTGTTGATTCAGAGACCAGTCTAAAAAGCGATAAAAATGATACTTTAGTTTGCATGTTAATTGTAATAGTGTTTGACTATTAGTTTTTGGTTTTCCCAGAAACACATGATTACGTAACGTACAAAAAGTACAACTAAATTATCAACAAAGTAGTAGTTAGTAGCTTGTCATGTTTTCCATGCTTTGAATATCTCCAGACAGTTTTTCCAAAACTAATTTGTCTTTACAGTGTTTTCTAGCGACACATACATATGTACTAGCAAATAACTATTGTATGTCGTTATAACAGGTTAGGTAGAATGGCTAAAATATTGATATGCACTATACGCACGCATAATCTCGTATTAATTCACAAAATGTACTCAATAGCTGTTAAATGCAACTCGACCTTTTTACTAAATTTACATAGACATTTACATTTCAAAATAAAAAAATTCATATCGCACAGATGTTTTAAAAGTAAGAAGTGCGTGAAAATATCTGTGCTTGTTGATTGTTACCTCATTATCGCTGACATGATGAAGGCGAAATATCACAGACAGAACTGAAATTATTAGACCATTGAGAAAGGCAATCATCATCTCCTTGCTAATAAAAATCATTCAATGAAGCATCATAGCAAAAATTACAAGAAGAAAGCAATGATAAAAAATTCATATTTTTTTCCGACGCAACAATAAGCCAAACGAATAAACAAACGCACGGCAACATAAAAAAATGAAATAAA
>JAHZMZ010000528.1:0-17598 GCA_027743805.1 Lepidocyrtoides sp. E14
GCCACACATGCCAGTACATTATTCTATCTACTTTATTTATCCATTTTATTTTTACCTCCTGCAAAAAAAATAGTGTTATGACTAGACTGGACCTGGCTTAGTACGAGTTAAGTACAACGAAAAGCTAAAATAAAAGTCATAATTCGATTCTACAATTTCAGTTCTTATTTCATTTTTATGCCTATTCAAGTGGTTTAACCCGTCGAATATATCGTGTACCTACGTATGATGACGGTACTGGTATTATTGTGCTTGTTCGGGACAAGCACAGAGAAATAAAACAAGTTGATTACATTCATATATATGCACATGCTTACTTAAAACATAAAATGTGTGTCTTGTGATATACATCTTTCTGGAGTGGTGCCATGGACGGCCTCCTCCTATTTTTTTCAGAATGCTTACACTAGCACACGCATATAATCAAAATATGTGTACACAGCTATAACCAAGTATTTTTTAAAGGCGAGAGGTCGAGAACTTTGAAAAGTCATGTAGTGTAGTCATTGTCAGCCAGCATAGTTCAGTCAAAGAAGAAAAAAAGAAGAAGAGAAAACATTGGAGCTCTCTCTCTCTCTCTCTCTCGCCGTGCTATATTGTCTCGATATTTTTTTCTCGAAAATGCATATACACGGCTTCTCTTTGTCTTCCGCTTTTTTTCTACCAAGATTTGTATGCACATTGCAGTTCGTTTACCTATTCATTTGATAGTAAACGAAAAATTTTGCCCGCTAGTAGTTCCACACTACTGGTTGCTTTTGCCGCTATGTTATTCAGTTTGCTTACTCTTGCATGGCTTCATCATCCGAAAGGAAGGAACAGGATCTGGAATTTGCTTGACGAAAAGGCCAAAAAGCAAGAGAAGATCATGCCATCGCACATATCGTCTAAGAAGACAAGATATACAAACGATATTATGCAAGTCAAAAAAAAGACAGACATGATGGGCTTCTGCCGGCTTAGTAAGAAGATGCACTTTCTGTTCCGCACACACCATTGCCACACCAGCCAGCACACAACCGCCAAACTTTGTTGCTCGTCTCATGCATAATATCATCATGCTACTGAGCAATTTGAACAAAACCAGACAGATAGATAGATAGATCTGTACTCCTTTCTCTCTCTCTCTCTCTCTCAATTTCCTTCTGCTCTAGCTTTATTTTTAGCAACTCATCTCGTTAATTTTATCCACGCGTTTACGACCATGTAAAAACGGCATTCACTCCCTCTTTACTATGCAAGAATGAATCCTTCGGACGATGATCATGATTATTATGACGAGGATGATATTCATGTTAGCATTATACTAGTTGCTAGTATATTTTAGCAGTAGCTGTATCATACCACGGTATTTGTGTTGGTAATATAATAAATGCATATCTACGAAATGAAGAGAGAAAAAAAACTTCCTCTGAATGCAGTAGGGTAATCGTATGCAGCGTAACTTTATTGCTATTCTCATTTCTTAAATGTCCATTAAATCCATAAAAAGGAGCATTATTCCTTCTTGGAATATATCGGTCGTCTTTATGGGTGCGTCATCATGAAACAAGAGGGATGGTACAAATAGGAAATAGAATTTTTACCTTTTTAAGAGGATGTGTGTAGATGAAAATTGATTGAAAATGGCAGGAGTAGTAAAAAGGAGAATAGAAGAGAGCGCATAGGTAAGTATAAAGAGAAAAAAATAAAGTATGATGAAAAAATGCAATTTCATTTTCTTTTTATTGCACTAGTGGGTACATAGAATGTTGTGTGAGTGAATGTTTATGAGAAGAAGCAAAAAATCTGTGAAGTGCAGTGTAAAAGTAGTAATAGTGGAGGAGCACTTTTTCTTTTAGCCTCGCTTTCTGAGGGATTTGCCTGTATGTGTGTATTTACAGCTGAATTATAAATAATACTATTTAAAATGGATCATGAAAATCCAATTTTCTCTCTGAGATGAATAACTAGCAGGAGTAGTGATAGTGGTAAAAGTAGCTGTGGTAGTTGCAAATGCAGCAGCAATAGAAAAATGCATTCATTCATTCGTTCCAACCGGAGAATTTTTGTTGGTAGCGGGCCCGTCAACTAAAATATATTTACGAGCGATATAAATATGCAACAGCAATACTTAGTAGTGCACTAAACTACTACTTTCCTAAGTTGCAGCAGTGCTTGCCGAAAAAAAAAATTGTTCTTATTTCTAAGCATCTCATCTGCATAGGTATTACTAGAGTTAGTAGACAACAGGATGTAGCAAAAAATAAACGTTCCACCAAGTGAAGTTGCATTTCGGTGATAGTGATGATAAGTATCACGGCTGCAGGAAAAAGGAGCCATCCACATACTTAAACAGAAAGAGACAAGACGACTAAGAGAGAAAAAAAACTTTTGAATATACATGATCATTCTTTATACAACATTGAATAAGAAATGCTCATTGCATCGATTTACTATACTGCACAATGATGCAATGTAATGTGTGGTGTGTGTTGAAGTAGAACCTATTATTACGCTTGTTGGCATACCCGAACAGAAAAAAAAATATAAATATATTATGTTGTATGTGACCGTCCGTAAGTTTACAGGCTTCCTTTTTTTCTTCGTGCTCCATTTCTCTTTGACTCTATCCGAGAGTATGTACATCTTGTCTTGTCCTCTCTGTCTGATAGAATTTGTACATTAAGTAAAATGCTAATGTTACTACTACATTAAGAAGGATATTAGCTATTTTACCAAGTATTTATTATGTATTTTGCTATTGTGTGCATTTGCCGTAATTTATAATAATAGCTTATGGAGCAAATAAGGAGATAAAGGCGAAGAAAGTTTTTGGCGTAAAATGTAACGTGATAGCTTTTTCATCCTCGAAGAAGAAATTGAACGCTGCATGATGCATGCAATCTGATGTGTGATGTGTTAAAGACTAACGGATGAGCAAAAGATATAGGTACATAGTTTACTACTACATTGCTTATCTTATTTGTATCTATTAGGGTAAATTATTAGCATAATAACACGGCATGCACATATTTTATACTTTTACTACAATCCATACTACTTCATACTCACTTTTATATAATACTCCCCTCCAGCAACATTCCATTCCGTTCAGTTCCGGTAGTGGCTGGTTGGTGATGGTGGTGGCAGGCATGGTGTGGTGTAAGTGTAGACACAATTTTACTGTTCTATTCCTTAGGTAAAATAATGAGTAAAATTTGAAGAAATTGGTAATATGTATGTAAATGCATGACGTTTGGTGAAGCGTATATCTAAGATATGATATGGTGGAAGAAAGTGTGGTAAAGGGAAAGATAAAAGAGATTGGCTTATATGAAGGTTCTTCAATTTAGTTTAATTGATAATGCAAATCAAACCATTGCACCACTACCACTGATGACTACTGATGTTAAGATGGTGGTGGCACAGTGTAGTGGTACTCGTACTACTATCATTGCATCTCACGACTTTCGACTACTGATTTTGTCCACATGAGTCAAGACAATTATTGAAAAATCCATATGCACAGCTCAGGTGGTGGTAGTAGTGGTACTACTACTGGGTGGAATTGAATTGCTGGTAGCTATAATATAGGTAGATTTGCAGTGAGATGCAGCGACGGTACAAACTACCAACACAAGCTATAAATTAAAGGATGGGCGCCTCATCCGTGGTATTATGGTATTTGGAGCGAGTCGGCTGAAATGTCAGCGGGACATATTATGGCTTATAATGATTGGACATGTGTAATATAGCACATATTTATTCAGACTATAAAAGCAATGTGCATACCACATACTTGCTGGAGGGTTGGAACAATACGAAATTCGAAATTATGTTGAGAATGAAAGTAGTGTGGTCCACTCACTTGCCTCAATGTACATAATATGTCTAGCAGCTAGATTCTAGCTAAAATAGCATATTATATTAAACACTGAATATCATCAAGTACGTAGACTCAGATTCCAATCCAATGACTGACTGTAATATGAATTTTCGTGAACTGCTATATTAACTCTGGTAAAGGTTGTGTAGGTACTTTCAATCCAATCGTCATTTTTTATACTTTGAAATTATTAGAAAACCGTGATACAGATATTTAGAGAGGTCTGGGACTGGCTCCGGCTTCTGCTGTGGTTCTGTTGGTGTACCTAGTACCTACATAAATGACTAGCAGCAGCATGTGCGCATACTTATGAACGGCCATCAGCAATAATAGAAACATGACGTAAAAATATTTTTTTACACAAGCCATATAGGTAGGTAAAATGATGTACATTTACAACACGTATGTATGTTTATATTACTACAAGTTTGTATGTGTGAATAGTTTATGTGTGTGTAAAAGTGTGTTAGAAAACAGAGCAGATGAGTGAGCGAGATGAAATGCAACCATTAAAATTACAGAATGAGAGAAGAAGTGGATCGGCTGTCAAAAGAATCAGTCGTCTTCGTCTCTCTCTCTCTCTCTCTCTCTCTGTCTGTTGTTGTGTAGGTATAAAAAGTATCTTAGAGCTATTAGAAAGCATAACAGCCTACAAATATATTCGTTTTGTAAGAAATAATCTGTAGTGCAGTAATAAAAAATGTTGGTGAGTATTTACGTGTAGTTGAAACGAGTCTGTTTGACAGCAGACGATGCACCAACTTTAAGAATGGGTTGGATGCATCAGCCAGCGTCTCTTCAATCCTCTCTTTAGCTTTCAAGAGGAAACATTGTCGAAGGAACGTCGAAAGAAAGGAGAGCAAAAAATAATTTCTCCAAGGTTGAATTGATTGATGATGATAATTGGGGGATGCCTTTTAAATGAAAAGGAAAGACGATGGCTATAAGCTGAAGAGAAAGAAAGACGTAGCGAAGCATCAAGCAAAGCTTTATCATCGTCAATTCTTCGTAACTAGTAGAGTAACTGAGTCAGAGAAGAATTGATGCAAAGTAAAAAGAGAAGCGATCAAGAGAAGAATGAATATTAGCCTGGCAAACAAGAAGCCAAAAAAGGAAAGGAAAAAAATGTACACATGCACTAAAATGTAACTTTTACTGCTGTTGTTTGCTATACAAGCAAATTTATATTGGTAAAAAATGAAGCACAAAATACAAAAGAAAAATAATATGTAGGTATGTGTTTTTAAGCATAACTTTGGTTTTTTTTTGGAAATGTGCATCCATGTATGTATATGTGTAGGTACGCAGTTTTTGACACCAAAAGCGACAGTGGGAAGAAGAATTGATGCAAAGTAAAAAGAGAAGCGATCAAGAGAAGAATGAATATTAGCCTGGCAAACAAGGAGCCAAAAAAGGAAAGAAAAAAAATGTACACATGCACTAAAATGAAACTTTTACTGTTGTTGTTTGCTATACAAGCAAATTTATATTGGTAAAAAATGAAGCACAAAATACAAAAGAAAAATATATGTAGGTATGTGTTTTTAAGCATAACTTTGGTTTTTTTTTGGAAATGTGCATCCATGTATGTATATGTGTAGGTACGCAGTTTTTGACACCAAAAGCGACAGTGGGAGTTGTAGTTTATACTGCAAGTCAAAAACAAAACAAAAATAATAACAACAAAAGGAGAAAAATACGGTAGAGCAGTAATAACGAAGCGTAACAAAAAGTATTTCACAATTAGTGTAAAAAAGCGAGAGAACACGTATCATCAAAAAAAAAGAATGTTTGCTTTCTGCCACTACTACTGCACTGCTATGCCACTACTTCTGTTACCCTGTTCTGCCATGTAAGGTTGAAATCGAAAGTGTAAAAGTAATCGCAAAATCTTAACAAAAAAAGTTGAGATACACGGAAATGAATAGCATACCTAAACTAAACTAAACTAAATGTCAATAGTGAAGGCAGGCAGCTCGGTGTTGTATTGTATGCATGTGTAGTACGTAGTGCCGCCGTGGAGAAGGATAAAAGTGAACGACATCAAGAAAATAGGTTTAGTTTTTCTTCAGAAAAAAGAGAAGAAAAAAAGAGTTCAGCTGCGAGAAAAGGAGTGTTTGAAGGTGAAGTACTAGCATGGAATCAGAGTAGCTGTATGAATGAAATGGAACAAAGTGGTAAATGATAAGCGCGGTTTTGGAATAGTAGTTTAATTTACAGCTTCGTATATAGAACGACGATATTCCCAAACTAAAAAAAAACTTTATTTTCCCAGGCATGTGTGTATGCACATATTTATGTATCTGGAGCATGGGAATAATATTGTATAATGTACAACAGTTTAAGTGATGCAATTGGTGTGTACGAAGAAAAGAAACAGTACACCCGTTGTTGTTCAAAACGATATATAAGAATGTTCTTTTTTCGTGCCTCAAACATATTTGTACAATATGGTTATTATATAATTTGAAATAAATGCGAGTTATCTCTAGAGTGTAAATGTATTTTTGTACATACATACTATACACATACATATGCATTGACACACTTGTTTAATTTTTCATTTTGGGAACAAATCTGTTCGACCATGCAATACTAAAAAAAGAATCTAGAACTTAATGTGGTAACTAGCTTGTGTGGTGGAGGAAAGCACAAGAAATAAATTTTAAGCTTAGCTCTTCCTCCTCCAAGAGCATAATATATTTTTTTTCTGCTGATGATGCTAAGAGTTTTTAGACAGGGTTTTTTATTACTCAAAGTTCAGTTACATTTCATGTAGTATGAATAGAATGAGAGAGAGAGAGAGAGAGAGAGAGAATAAAGAAAATGGTTGTTCTGTGCTCCCTGTTGTTGTTGTTATTATTGTACATCTCATCTCGCCATCATCACTGCTACTACTATTAAATCCACAAACAGAAAACATGATCATAAGACAAAAAGTCTATAATTTAAGTGCAAACAATACAATAAAACATACATATATGTGCTAGGTATATACACAATAAAAGTAAATAGTGCTACTAGAGCAAAACAACAACAAGTTAACTTTTGCTACTGCACTACTTCAATCAACGAGAAAATGAACTTTACTAAATTAAGTGGTAGACAAGAGGCGGCATCGGCAACACGAATACTGCATTCTGCAAATACAATTGCACTCTCTCCTCAAACTCAGGGTTCGATTAAATGCATTGAGAATTCTTGTCGTTTCAATGTAATTTCCTTAAATAATATATTTTACATACATATGAGCAGACAACAAGATATTAACTTTCTGCAGTAGAAGAAATAAAAACATGCATGAATGCAAGTATGTATGCCACTGAAATAACCACTTTTTGTTTCTCTGCTTTTCGTTCTTTTGCACAAAAAAACCGTCATCTGACACGGACGGACAAAAAGCAAATTCTGTTTAACGATGCTTTATAGGCATACCTTGTAGTGTTTCTCTTGAAAACAAAACGACACATGCAAGAAGTAAAATGTGTCATTTTGATGTGACTACTGTATGCTTGCATTCTCGGTGCATTTCTGGATTGTCTTCATTATCATGACTTTCGGCTTTACTTGTCCCAAAGAAACCATTGCTCTTAACTCTGTGAAGCAAATAAGCAAGTTACCTCAGCAGACCATTTTTTTCTAGCTGAATAACAGAATTAGCAGAAGCTCGTACATTCATTTGTTGTGAGTAAATATCCTAAATGGCCTAGTTAGCTGAATCATGAATCTGGGCTGAAAAAGACAAAAAGCATAAGACACAAAAAAAATGGTTGGTTGAAGTCTTTTTCCCTTTTGTTCGCCTGTTCCTATATCATATCACCATGAACAAACAAGGCTTACTGACTAAGCCAGATAAACTCTAAAATGTGTTCGAATTGCAACTGGCACCAACGAGATTCCTCATCAATTAAGACTCATTCCATTACAACTATAATACGACTCTCTGTTCTCTGGTGTACAAAGTGACACTTTTTTTGCACTAACTTTCATGAACAGAAAATGCCTTACTTTTAGTTCAGTCAGCATAGTGGTCGTTTCCGTAAATTTTATACAGTCGCCACCATGCAGGCAGAGTATAAACAAAAGAAAAGTCTGTTTTTTCGGTATTATTGTGCTAAGTCAAAAAGGCAAGTTTTGTTATAGCTTTAGTAAAAAAAAACAAGTCTGTGTCCTTTCAGTAAATTGAAAAAAATATACTGCACGGATACCAATGCCTTTTTCTTGAAAGTAAAAACGACAAATTGGAGGAAAACACTGTAATAATCATTCCTGCTCTGCCATTTTTTCACTTGAGAATGTTAGAGTAGAAAGAGGAGTAAAAAGAGAGACTGTATGTTGCTGTGTATCCAAGCTTTGGCTCATTCGATCCGTGTCTGCCTTTCAATTGTGGTGTCACGTCCGCCTGCCTAAGTTTTTTTTACTAGTTTAATTTGCGCTACATCAACATATACCTATCTTACATCCTTCCTTTGTACTTTTTTCCTTCTTTTGTGTCTCTGAGTTTGTTTTATAGTTTGGTTGTAAGAGTAAGAAGGAATGGTCGAGTGAAAAGTCAGCTTAACTTCATTTGGCACAAACAAAACAAAACTTGCTTAAGCATGCTTGTACGAAATTGGATTACAACAGGCAGATAAAATCTGATCTGAAAGGATTAAATGCTATTCCTTTCAATGTAGCAAGAAATTTGTGTGTAGGTAAAAGCAGTGTATGGTGACAGTCTCAATAAAACAAGGAAAAAGGAAAGTTTATTTGTTTAGATTACCTATTTTGGTGCGGGCATTTACTTACAAAACAAGCACAATAAAATAAAATACCTACATTCTGAATATGATGCACACGGTATCAGCACAACCAAAGACTTTAAAAGGTTGACAGTATGTAGTGAAGAAGCAAAAAACACATAAAATTGTTTATTTTATTTGCTTCTTGAATGACATTCAGCACTACTCATGTCTATACGTTACCTCGTTTTCTTTAAATTTATTACTGAACGGAGAAAGCAACACAGTTAAGCCTGATAAATCTTCAGTAAATTTACAAAGTTAATTCTGCTTTGTTCAATGAACAACAACGGTGAAATTGTTTAAAAAAAAGAAACACAGACAGACAGGCATCAACAAAAAGATATACCATTTTGAATTCCTTCTGGAATTCCGCAAGTCATCCTTTCTTTCTTTGAACTCACCTGGCCAAAAAAAAGAAACACAGACAGACAGGCATCAACAAAAAGATATACCATTTTGAATTCCTTCTGGAATTCCGCAAGTCATCCTTTCTTTGAACTCACCTGGCCACCTACGTGGAAATTATGGTGTAGTCTTTTCATCTGAAAAGAAATTTCATGGTTTTAGTCAATTCATTTGCACCTACTCCAACGCGTAAAAAATAAAAATAATTCAACACCATATTGTGCTTCTATATATCTACGGTGGTGGTGGTGTAGTAAATAAAAAGCTAGAGGCTCACACAAAGAATACTCCCCTGTGTTTGGTCAGGGATTACAGATATTATGATTATTATTATTACTGGTGTACGTATTTTTTGAAGTTTTGTACCGCATTCATCATTATAATCAGACTTCAGGCATTTGAATTTATGATAATGATAAACATGATAAAAGTAGTAACTTTTTAAAAATGCTCACTACTTTACCATGAGGGTAGTATGGGTATGAAAACCAAGTGACTGAATGAGATGCTTGTGTTCCTGTACAAAACTCTGAACATTGGGAAAAATAATGTAAACTTAAAGGAGGACCGGATTTAGATAAGAACAGGTTAAAAACGATATGTATGAAGAATGATGAGGGTGAAATGATAACGGTGCGTTGATACTGCTTTGAATTATTGGGACTTGGGAGACGGACTATTTATGAAAGCGTAAGTAGTAGTAGAGTTGGAGCGCTACTACTACTTCTTGGAACAAAGGTCTTTTTCATAATAAGTATACAGTTCGATATCCACATCCTTTTTCCAAGGCATTTTAATGTGTTTGATTCAAATGAGGAAATTGTAAATGAATCGAATATTGCATCGATAATATTCATGAAAATAAAATGCAATGAAAACTTAAAATCTTATCGATGACAAAAGTAAAGATATTTTAACGGACTGTACTTTTAGATGACTTGGATTTATGAACAAAAAACTTGATGAGAGGTGTTGCTGATTGTTGATGCATGAATTCAAAGTTAGTTAAACTAGATTGATAAAAAGCGCAAGTCCTCTAGAAAGGTAGGTTCTGACTGGCGTACATATTAATCGATACGATAGCAATATAACCGCACGGACATGTATCCATGCAGCGGTGATAAGTAATGCAACAACTACACTACACTTCTATTCTATTTATTTTAGTCGTTTGGCATATACGCAATGTTATCATCACTCTTGGGATATTTTTGAGGGAGTAGTAGTGCTGACAAAAGGGTAGAAAAAAATGCCTCTCAAGGGAGCACTTTCCTCCTCCAAGATCAAATCTTGTGGATAAATATAAATCAGCCTGTGAATGAATGAGTATGTATGCATGCTTACTTCCTGTCGGTTTCGACTTAACCGGATGGAAGCTCAGATATATCATAGCTTATATGCAAAAAACGTCCAAGTAGAATAATAATGAATGGCCCATGCACACCAAAGAAAAGAGGAAGGAGAGAAAGGGACAGTGCTATTCAATAAGGGAAAGGTCTCTGCGGTGCTATATTAACTTTTCTAAAGTATATACAAACACAACTGTGTTGGCAGTTTTGATTACATGGCTGGATACGACTGGATACTTTATGAGCATTTGATTTCATTTTCTCCTGCCCTCAATTACGGTACAGTATTTTACCACCACAAACCACCACGCACAGTAAACTACTACCACACCAGCACCACAAAAAAGTACATCATATAATATTTAGGATCAAGTACAACCCACACGCAATAAAAACAAATCTCAGTCAAAATCTCCTGCAGTTAAACGTGCCTTTTGGCCTCACATTCATCATAATTGTTACACACGAGAAAATGAACTGGAGGGAGAGGAGAATGGGGTGCAATGAGTTATACAATATTATTTTATTTCCTGTGTTATACTTCTCAACTCTCTTCTTATGAATTTCTAAAGTATATACAAACACAACTGTGTTGGCAGTTTTGATTACATGGCTGGATACGACTGGATACTTTATGAGCATTTGATTTCATTTTCTCCTGTCCTCAATTATGGAACAGTATTTTACCACCACAACCACCACGCACAGTAAACTACTACCGCATGCACCAGCACCACAAAAAAGTACATCATATATTTAGGATCAAGTACAACCCACACGCAATAAAAACAAATCTCAGTCAAAATCTACATTAACTCCTGCAGTTAAACGTGCCTTTTGGCCTCACATTCATCATAATTGTTACACACAAGAAAATGAACTGGAGGGAGAGGAGAATGGGGTGCAATGAGTTATACAATATTATTTTATTTCCTGTGTTATACTTCTCAACTCTCTTCTTATGAAACTGACTGCATATTATTATTACGTAAAAAATGTGTGAAGCTATAAATACAATGTTGTTGCGTACACGGAGGAACACGAATGACCCAAAGGCCTCCCATTAAAATCAATTATCATGCCGATGAATATTCACGACTTCTCTAATTCGAGTAGCAGTTCACATGAACTCTGTGATTATGCATGCTTCGAAACAAACAAGCACACTGTATTTTTTGTGCATGATTACGATTATAAACATTTCTTACAGCTACAGCTGCCTAGTTATATTTTTGACATGTTCAGCAACAGCAATTTAAGAGAATTCGGTATAATAGAAATTATTACAGATGCACCTATAAAAAACAGTACAGGTATGCTAAAAGAAAACACAATAATTGTACTTTACGAAAGTATTTTCCAACAATGAACCAAAGCCAAGCGCTGCTCATCAAAGAAATTAAATCGTGCCGTGTACCGCCCGCCCATTCAAATTGACCTGGACCAGGTACACATGGTTTAAAAAAATGATGATTGTTACAAGCATGGCACGTAATCAAAACTGCTAAAATTAATAAAAGTAGAGATAATATCATCGTTACTGTGATAAGAAGAAAATTAAAGAATTTTTCAAGTTCAGTGATGAGCTCTTAACTGTGAACGCTAAGAAATGAGTTGAACAGTTGAACTTGCATTCGCTTATTCTAAACACTTAAGTATTTAATATTATTATTTTTATATTTTGTAATAGCGGTTTTACCACATGCATCGAGACATGTCTTACGTTTGGGCAATTACATGGATAAGTAAAATAGTGTGTGAAATGTGACCACGTTTTTCGAAATCTCAAACCATTTAGATAACAGTACAACATTTTTTAAACTGTGAGAATTTGTGGAATTGAGAATATCTTCGTTGGAGGGAATGAAGGTTTGTGCTTTTGTAGCCGTCGGAGCTTGTCCATGTACATGCATAGCGTTCATTTACATTTAAGCATTTTTATCTTGGGGGTGGTGGTGGACAACTAAATAGAACATTGTGTGTGTGTATATTTATCTTTTGTGTATGGTGCATGTTGTCGTACTGCTTCGTTTCGTTTTGTTTGTTTACTTTGCACATGAACTTGAGACGAACTAACTCAATCCAGCAATGAGGAATCTGAAGGAGTACGATCTTTTATTAAATAAGCATTAAAAAGCTGGCTGCAACAGTATTGCCCTTGCATGTATACACAGAAGTGCTGTATGTAAATGTGGCTATTATACGGACATAAATCTATGCTTTAAGGATGGGCAGAAAAGGGTCTTTGAAATCGAGACGAGCTCAAGTTTCTGGAGCCGGTTTCAATGCAAAGAGGTGATGTTCAATTAATTGTTATCGTGTAATATCTTTAGAGAAGATTCTATTTCAAGAGAAGAGCCTGGTCCTTTTGTTTGATATTATTCAATCTTTTATGCTTTTTTAATGTTATGGCTCCACACTTCCTTCTAACATATCATCGTCTCTTCATGAAATGGATTTATTACTCAAATTGAAATAATGATCTGATGATGACGATGGGAACGATGAATGAGACGTTGACGAATCTGACGATGGCTTTTATTTAAAAATAAAATTTACTTGGTTGTTGGCTGTATTCAATGGGAACTTTACAATGCAATAATGATACACACACATGAAAATCCAAGTCGTGATTTAAAATGGTGAATGGAGCTTGCTGAAAAATTTCTTCCTGGTACAACGAAAGCAACAAAAAATACTCACGGAAGGGATTATCGGGCTTTGGGAAAGCCATAAAACACGCGTAACTTCAGATTTAGGGAATCATTACCCTCAAAACATGTTATATATCCTTCAGGTATTTAGGCCAACAAACTTGCAAATCCTGATACTACTTATAAATGTACATGTCACCATATTGCAAGCGTCAACTTTGTCATTGTGCTCATTTGGAAAACAAAATTGACAAAAATAAATTATTAAAAAGAAGAGAATTAACACATAAATATATACAGCATGTCAGCAAACAGCTTTAATTCTAGTTTTACATTTTGGTAAAATAAGTACTGTGCTATTGTACATTTATTTGTGTATACATGCGGAACAAAATGTGCAGAAACTTTTTTTTTGTCTCAAAAGTCGCTTGACAAGACAAAAGACAAGAATTTTGTGAATTGAATACGTGTTGGAATAAGTATATAAAGTTCCCCTTGCGGAAAATCTCATAATTGTCAATTTGGAGCAATTGGCACTGGCATCCAGCCAGAAGTAATGCCAATATTATTTCCAACACGCATGAATGAGAACGCGGAATGACTCGAGAAGACTTTGAAGTGTTACTTATTACGTGAACGCTTGACATTTGCTCGTTCATTCACAATATTATAAAGAAAAGTGTTTGTGATAGCGTATTTACTGTGTCAAGGTGAAAGGAAAAAAAAGTCGTAGGAAGTAAATAATTCCATGAAATATGATTTCATAAGTTGTATAATATATAAATGCTGATAGGATGATTAGGTGTTACACTTCGGTGGTACAAGTTAAATCCATGTCGTATTGGTACATTGGATTATGCTAGGTAATACGTATCTTGCAATAGTTGTTGACTAATCATGAGTTTTTAATATAATTGTTTGTTTGTTAATTACAGGTAAGATATGACGAGACCATTTGTAATACGTAATTCAATTGGGTCCAGAATTATACCCAAAGTCAGGTAAACAACCCTCCAACTCTATTCTCCTAGCCATGCTGTATATTTAGTCGACTTTCCATAAATTCAAACTTTCACCGAAGAAGAGCAAAATTGTTAAATTGTCATTATATTCAAAATCCTACTCCAAATCAAAGTCTGCATCATCAATCATCATCATATTTGAGAGAATAAAACAATAACAATTTCAAATCCCATCTGCATAATGCATCCGCGGAGATCCTACTGGACCCCGTACACTCTCACAAGTAAAATTCCAGATTGCATAGTTCAGAATACTCAATTTTTATCGCAAAACATTTACATTTTCATTCGTTGGTACCAAATAGCCATCATTTTATCCAGACACCCAAACAGATTTTTATGGAAGTTGCACGTCTGCAGAAAGTGATATTGATAGCAGGCAAAGTCTTTACCTCAGAAACAACCATAACATCTGAATTTTGCCGTAATAGTGATAGTATTAAAAGCAAAAGCTCATTTCTGTTATTACAAAAACTCATGGAGAAGTGTTGCCAAAAACAGCAATGTTTTCTGGTTGAACCAAAATGTTGAAAATAGGATGAGCATAAAAGGGGCATGGCCAATGTATTTCGTGGCATTGGAAATAATATATATATGATTTTTTTACTTGTTTTCTATCTTCCGTTGCAGAGGGAGTTTTGGTATTATTATTACACTACATTCCCTACTCTAGTTACTTTCTTTTTTTTACACAATTCCAAACTGCTGTAAAAACTCATACATTATATTTTCATGGTTCTTCTGTTTGTAAGGTTGTCACAAGAGGAGAAATGGATGCTCGCCAAAATCGAGTCTAGCGCTCATCTGTGTTACACAAGTTCTCTGTAAGGTTTAACATGCATAAAGTTCATGAATACATTTCCAACCATTTTTTTTGTGCAGCAAACAAGCACTTTACACCAAACTAGAGTTTCTTCGTAGGTTCATAAGTGCATAATATGTAGATATGAATGTGTGTGTAAAGATTAGAGCATCTTTTTTCTACCATTAAGAGATAGCATACACTAAATTTTATATAACATGTACCATTTTAACATAAGATGCGTTTCCAGATTTTCACAAAAATTCTGAGACTTGCCATTCAACTGGATTTACCAACTTGGATAGGATATACATAACTCCAACAGATACACATTAAAGGAATGTAAGCAACACACAAACACACACACACACATTCTGCAAAGCACTGTAAGATCCAGCTTTCACAAAACTATCATATTTATTAAACACCATTTACTTCAATACAATACTCTCCAATTGCCTTTCTACATCAACTATAGTCTCTTTTTAGCTGAAGTTTAACTGAAAAAAATATGCTGTTTGCTAAGAAAACGAGAAAATATATAGGCCGACAAGTTCGGGAAATCTGAAAAGTTTCCCTGTTTTACAGACAGTTACATATAAATTTGATTCCTTCATTGTATAAGCGCATTCATAAGCTTGTTGTGTTGTTGCCACACACATGCTACACAGTATGTACAAGATAATATGAATGTTATTACGTGTGTAGTAGCGTATTACCAGAAAGCAAGCCATCATGAAGTGCTTTCATGTGAAAAAAGTCAAAGATTCTTCCCCAAAAAAAAATATTATCATCTTAAATGCACTAGGAGGTTATTGTACACAAAAGTGATATGGAAATATATACGGGAAAATATACAATGTATGTAGATATTGTAAATTTTTATCAAAAAGATAACAATCTGCAGAGTCGTGCAGGCAGGCAGAGAAAAAAAGGGAAAAGAGTTCAGATAACTTGTATTGAAATAAGTACATAGATAGATAGCACAATGTATAAAGATCCGTTTCCTACTTCCATTTACTTTTCATGTGTTTTTTTTTGCTGGTGATATTTCTGAGAAACATGCCTACCTAAATACATTTTGTTACATTGCATACCATGTAGGCAAACTGTTTGGAGAGGCTTGGTGGCTCCAGAAAGACTGGAAATGGAAGAAGCATGGCTGGCTGGCTGGTTGGTTGGCATCACCAGCCTTCACCCAAAATTGCTCATTCCTAAAAAAGAAGTGAGTAGTTTGAACAAATGCAGATATAAATGTGTAAAAACTTCTTTAGTTTGGGGGTGCAAATATCTACTAGCAAACTATCAAATATCTGTATAGTGGAAAACAGCATTCTCCCACCAACAACGGAAATCAAAATCGCTTTTTATGCCCATCTCTATAGTTGGTATTCTTGGTTTGCTTTTTTTGCTGGCCCACACAGTAGTACACATGGCATGCAACGGTTACAAGGATGGAATGTATATATTTTTCTTTAATGTCACATCGAACAAGGCCGTGCAAACTTCTTTTCTGTTTAAGTTTCATTGCAACAAAATGGGAAATTTTCAACAAGGATTTATCGAGATCGTGAAAAAAAATTTACAAACTTATTGTCGAATTGTGTAGTAGAAGCAGATAACATGACACTGTGTAGGTATGTGTTTTTCTGCTAACAAAAGAACAGAAAGAGAAAGGAACGACCGAAACCAAGTGGTCGGCTATATTTCTTTATTATTTTGCTTGCAAACCATGCATGTAACTCCCACGCAACATGAACAATGATCCCATTGCTTTCTTTGATGATGATGATGATGATGATCAACTTGTGTACTACTTGACTACTTTAATACAAGTTTGTACTGAGCCTTACAATAAAAAACTGCATATAAGAGCATGAACAAAATATTGCTACTTTTCCAAATACAAGAGATACAGCTACTATACCTAATAAAACAGCTTTATAGTCCACAATAACGTTTAGCTCTACTTTGAAATAGAATGATGATGGTGAACGATCATCATCGCAGTCAGAGTGCTCATCTCATCCTTTATCTTGAATACAGAGCCGGGCCGCTGAGTGTTGGAAGGCGTAATTTGTCACGCTGAATCAGTTCAGCCACTACAGGACTTTGTCACATTAATTTATTTTAGGAGCATACCAGTGTCCTTCTGAAAATGCACATGTATGCACAGCCTATAATTTGAATAGAAAGGTATCAAATTATATGGAGTGCGCGGTTAAGTCGCATGGACCTATCATAGTACAGATGTATGCTATTGCATACCTATTTATAAATGCATTTCCATTCACGTCAGTCAAGTATCCTCTTGTTTGCACTCTTTCAATTTGAGTACTTTTTTTATTTCTAGCCAAGCAAAAAATTCGAAAGCACTTTAGCATATTATTCTTTCAAAGTTCTTTTTTTTGTATCACGGGACAAGGGAAAAACACTCGCCAAGCTCACTTTTACATGTTCATTCTTAAAGTTGATTTTTTTATGGAGATCATGAAGTTTTGCTACGCAATTAATGTGTGTATTTTCGTTCATAAAACCCTTCTTCCCTAACCACTAAAACTTTAGTTTTGCCACTTTCATATGTTTCGTTACTTGTATTTCGATCCTAGGAAAGGAAATAAAAATACAAGTTCTTTTTTTTTGCCATTCGTCTCAACGCATGCACCTAAACCGTATAATATATTGTTCCGTATGTCATAAAGAAATAGAGAAAC
>JAHZMZ010000529.1:0-13397 GCA_027743805.1 Lepidocyrtoides sp. E14
AACCGGGGTCACCAAACAAGCGTTTGGAAACCTGAAAAATGCAACAGATTTTTGAAATTGGAATACCTTGGATCCTCTATTTCCTCTAAGATAGATTGAAGGACATTGGGTGTCCGTATAAATGTGTCTTGAAAATTCTTATTTTTTGAATGGCCATATTCGTATTTCCAAAACAACAAATCATTGTTAGTAACGTATGACTTGGCGCGCAATGGTACATTATTGACCTAAGATTATCTCAGTTATTGACAGTAACATTTTGCGATGAAATCATGGAGATGCAACAATATAAGCTGTGCAGCATCCCAGTGTTCCTCGTTAGTGTTTCCCTCCTCAAAACTGCACGGAAAATCCAGTCACCACCAGTCAGGCGTACAAACAATTGAGTTTTTTCTTTTTCTCATTACAACTTTCTCTTCTGCAATGGATTCTCATATAGCCCCTTACGCATCCAAGGGGAAAAAGTAAGTCTATCTGTGCTGCTACTAATAGTCTACGCTACAATAAGCACGAGTACATTACCACCAAAAATGTATCACGTTGAACAACTTCTTTCTTCGAGAAAGCAACGAAACAGTGGTTCGTAAGCACTGCTTTTTCTGGAGCTGTATAGAAGGTAACATTTATTATAGAAGGTAAGTAAACAGGAAAGGATTAAACGAGCCTCTTGACTGTAAACACAGAAAGACAATGGACGTCTTCTTGTAATTACTTTGATGATAAGGAACAACAGTTGGGCATTGTAATTATGGCTGAAACGAGAACAGTAAGAATAGCACATGAAAGGAAAATGATACTACAAATGTGGTACCTGTACCAATGAAAGAATAAATAATAGCTTAGCTACGTAATGGTGATTCTGTTCTTGATGTTCATAGAACTCTATGTTCATCGTTACATCTGCTTCAACGGCTAAAGGTTGTGTTAGAATAATGTCATATATATGCGTACTTGCTTGCAAATTGCACGCGTACTTGTTAGTATTATTTGTATTGAATCAGTCAGGAAATTAACTCATTCAGTCTGTGGTGAAATGAATTACTTATTCTCTGTTTACGAGACATAAAATGAGCTATCAATGAAGTTTCACTCTGTTGTATCTCTTCTAATCACTGTTGAATGTTTGCCAATGCATTTAAGGAGCTTCATGCGTATAACTACATATATGTAGTTGCATGAATTTGACATCTAGTAGAGTAGGGTCAATAACAGCTTGACATACAGTTTTAGTCATTTTAACTGGCTGTAGAGTCAAGTCAGGGTCACAAAGCCACAATGTGCAATATCTACATTTTACATGTGCGAAAATCTCCAATTATTTAAATGAAGATGCACTGAAAAAAGGCTCATAGTAGTAGTATAGTGGAAAATGAGTGGAAATGATAATGAATGATGTTTGAATATTTGGAACTTAACCACTTTAGGCAGCTTTTATAGTGTGGTGACGAAACGTCAGAGTATGAATGCATATATGTGATGGATGAATGTCCCACTTCAAACAGTGTTGATAGGATAATATGATACTATGATACTTTAATAAAGAGGATATTTGAGTTGAACGTAGAAATGCAAGGTATCTACTATCTACCATATTATTTTTATTATTACATTACATTCCTCCTATGAATTCATCCTTCGTCGCATATTTAAAGATCACATCATTCCCATTCAGGTTGAATACACAGCATTTTTTTAAATATCTGCAAAGTTTGCGGGTATATATGAAAAAATGGGAAAAGTACTGCATTACGGCTGCATATAAGTTGTGAAAAATTCACAAGGTTGAGTCGTACCTTATACATCTTAGAAAATTTCATTCTGATGTCGAAGCCAAAATTCACACTTGGTAGAGCATTTTTCTCCTTGGGTCTTTTGTACATGTATACATGTTATATACATACATGAGAAACTACCTATATCTAAAAGTTTTCTTTCATATAAAATAGAGACATATTACCAAAGAAGTAAAACATAATTTAACGGTGACGGTTTACCAAAGTCACGCTTCTGAATCGGAAAAGAAATCAAAAAAGAAAATGAGACAAGTACTTATATGTATAAAACTTAAATACTTCAGTTAAGGTAACCTGACAGAACTTTAAATAAAAAACTTCATTATAGTGTGATATTTGCATATTTATATGGTTCAGCAAGTTAAATGAATTTCTATCTTTTCATTTTACCATTTTCACAAGAATGATACATTTGACAGGGAACAGTAACCTGACAGAACTTTTAATAAAAAACTTCATTATAGTGTGATATTTGCATATTTATATGGTTCAGCAAGTTAAATGAATTTCTATCTTTTCATTTTACCATTTTCACAAGAATGATACATTTGACAGGGAACAAAGAGAAAAAGTGCATCATGAATAACTATGCGTCATAAATCATAATAATATAGTCATCATCGACTATAGTAAGTAAATCACAATTTAGACATGTCATTTATAAAATATTTAGGACATTTATGCAGCTCATGAATAAGTAACAAAGTGAGCTTTAGCTTGGCTGAGTGACCAGGAAAGAAGAAAGTTTTCCTCTTCACCTACGGTAGACAGACACAAATTCAGTCTAGTGCATGGATCATGCTTGTAACCTAAAAATGAGAAATTCTATCAATTTCTAATTAAAACACCATTACTCAGCTACTGATTTTTAAGCTTTTCATTACGAAAAAGCTGCACATGCACACCATATTAAACATCTTTTTAACCGTTCTCTTCGAACATTAAATTTAAAACTAATCAAAAAATTTCCAGAAACGTTGGAGCAACAGGGCCTTGAGCGCCATCTTATTCTCATATCCTAATAATATTCCATTTAATTTCTCATTTCATATTTTTTAAATCGCCTAGAAACAATTTAAAGTGAGCAAGTATTTGAGGAGGATCCTATCCTGCAGAGAACACGGGAAGTGCTCAAGGCCCCTTCTTACTGAAATCCTTGGAAATTCCATAATTCAAAAATTATTCAAGCGATTAGCAAATTATCAAAAAATGATTTTAAAATTAAAATTGTCATTTGCAACTGATCAAATATTGCTTGAAGTAATTTGAGGTTTTAAAAATGTCAATCTCATTTGATATGCTATCATTTCATTATTAATAGTTATTTCAACATATATACATAAATCATGCATCAGAACTAGACTGATATTCTATGGAATTCAGTTTAACATTTTTTCCTGGACCTTTCTTGGCCATCTTGGCTTTTGAACCCCTGCCTTAAGCTAACCGCAATCTGTTAAATTAAAATGAACTCCTAATACCGTTCAGCCAACCGCTCAATTTTATCATGCGACATGTATATGAAATGTACTGAGCAAGATTGTCATATTAAATTTATTATAAATTACTTAGCTGTACATTTGTTATGTAGTTGGGTTGTTCTCAAAGCTTCGGCAAGTATACATATCCTTGCGGCAATTTTGATATTACCTTTTTCAACGGTATCTACTACACAGTGAGGCAGAGCGCACAGGGTAGACCTTTCCAGCCAACCAACCTATGACTACAGCAACAAAAGTTTCCATTGCAGCAGCATTGATACACTGCAAAAGTGAAAGCGAGGCGAACCTTCCACTTTGAAAGGTTAATACATAAAGCAGGCGAATACAATGCATTTATCAATAGTTCCGTTAAATAATTCGACTCGCATTATAGGCGACAATGTGTTATACCATACCATCTCACGGTCTGCTAGATATGCAAAAGAACCACAAAGGTGTGAGCTGCAAACAAATTTAAATCTTGCGACTGCGAAAATTAATTTAGTTGATAAAATGAGAGCAGTTTCCCATACACAAGACGTTTTTCACCTGGAGAATTTACAATACTTGTCGACTTCAAAGGTGGCGAGTTTTCGGTTGAGAAAACTATAATATTGTGGATTTCTTAAATCGCATGAAGCAAGCCTCTATTAGTCGGTAAATACCAAATTCCTGAAGAATTTGTTGCGTTCATTGTCGTGTGAAGTTGAGAATTTTCAATTTTCTTGACTTATACGATGTAAGTTGCAACTCACAAAAACTTTTCTCCTAACAAACGTGCCAACTGATTCAGCAAAGAATAAGGAAAACCAAATAATATATTTTCTAAATTCAAAGAATTAAGCGAAAACTGTTTGTACTTTTCTAAGAGAAACTAATAAACCATGGAATAAAATCTAATCAAGCACAGATTATTATACCAATCATAAACGCTGCAAGTTATTATAAGTTTAAACAAATATCTCATTTACTTTTAGTTAGTCAAGCTCTATAAATTGCTAATGAAAATTGCAAGGTAAAAAATGTAGAGTTCGTACAAGTGCTCAGTGGTGAGTCCATTGAAAGAACCGGGAATCAAACGGGATATTTTGTTGTTTTCAAATTCTCTGAAATGAAAGAAACATTTACATAGTACAATAATTATTGTTGCATAACTTTTTAGGTACTTCCATTAGTATATATGTTTACCAATTAGAGTATAAATGTTCCAAGTTAGATAAATCTTTTATATTTTCTCACACGCATATTACAGATAGTACATATTTGCAAAAATATAGCGAATTAGCTTTTAAATTGCTAGAAATGAATCATCAATCATCAATAAAAGTTCTTTATTGTTGTTCTGATTGATTCGCAAATCATTGAGCTTGACATGTAGTATGTCTCCTAATGTGACGGTATAATGTTGAAGCATTGAACTGGGTTTTTAGACTTGTTTTACCCCACAGAAAACATGAGAAGTCAATAAAAAAAATGCCATTCCTGGTCTCATTTTCCTCTGTAAAAATACATTCCTGTAAGTGGCAATAAAGAACATGCTTGCTAGTAGACTGGTCTTCTCAGAACGGAAAAAAGTATTTACAGAGTAAAGCAGCGAGGAGGACAGCTACAGACTGTTCAGTTACGTGTTTTTCGGTCATGATGATGACGCCTAACAACTTCATTCATGGCGTAGCGTTACATCTACGACATGCTCTTTTATAGCCTACTAACAGAATTATCCCATCTTCCAATCCAATACAAACAAAATGATGACTTTTGCGACGTGCTCTAGTGACTAAGGTCACTTTCTTTCCATTTGCAATTACAGCAGCTCTTAAAATCTGGACAACTCTTCCATTATATAAACATAAAAAAGTGCTACTGATATGAACTTATATTTCTTAATATTGTTTTCTACTGGTGGGTCTTGAATCCAAAACTGTGTGAGGCAAAAGCTTATTTCAAATGTAATATATAGCAAACTGACTGAATAAATGAAGTTCTGGAGGTGTGGGCGAACTCTATACTCACTATTCTCGTCCACCACACCACGACGATGCAATAACATAACCACATAATATGTAGTATGTAGTAGTATTGCATTGTTATGATGATCATCACATTCATTTCCGCTATCTGTGATAGAGCGACATTATATTTACAGCTTCTGACACAATTAAATATACAATGTATGAAAACACGTATACCCACGTAAGCGAACAACATAGTGTTTCATTATAAAACCACCAAAAACGATTTCTATCCGTAGAAAATGAATTTCATGCTATTTTTTTCTGTATTGGATCGCCGGAAAATGCAAACCATAAAATACGAATGCTCCGACTCAAAGTATATAGGTAGTAACTTCACTTTTTCCATTTTCTCTATGTCTACTTAGACAAGGTAATAGTGGTGATGGTTGACCATTATAATGTAACATCTAGGCAGGGCGCGAATGCTTCTTGTTTGCAAAGTACACTAACTTTGTCAATGTCACCACTTATGCTGCCATTCTTTCCAATGGCCTACTGACTGCTAAATAACATATCAGTGTATACCTAATACACTCTGGGAGTATAAATTTCTCTTCTGAATTTCACTTCGTGTAGTTTTCAAGAAGTATGGATTTCTGACATAAAACCGTCTAAAGTTCTGTATCCTTGTGGAAAAATTGGGACATTAAGGGAAATGTGTCCATTCCTGAGCTGTACAAAAAACACAATTCCAACAAGTTTACAGTGCTACTCTTTTTATTTGAAAATGTAACAAAACCAATGAAAGTCATAACTTTATATGTGTACAAATTCTATAATGTACATTTACCACATGGGCTCGCTTCAAAATTTATAAAAGAAAGGGAAAGAATGCAAAAGAATAAATTCATGGAGCAGCAACTGGCAACTATGTCCTAATTTGAATGTTGTTTGGGAAAACGTTACAGAAAGAAAAGGAAGTAATTTTTATGCTTTTACATATTCCCAAGTATTTTTTATTCAAGAAATGCAACAGGACTCATTTTATTTTCTCTTTATTCTCGCTTTTGTATGGAAATTTCCATTTATTCTATTTTGTCCCTTGAAACTTACCAGAATGATGATTGTACAACCTTATATGATTCAAACATCTAAGTTTTCATGTCTCTCACTCACAAAAGATTCAAAATTTGTTTTATGCAAACCTAACTGTAGTTCTAAAATCGTTCTTTTATATTACATCCCTTATGAAAAACACACAGTGAACATATAAGTATCTTATTGCAGTATGACAGAGATATCATGTCTTTTTTGAAAAGTTAAAAATTCAGTATAAAAGACAATATTTTCATTTTTTTCTGCTAGATTGCAGATTATACACAGTGCTTGAATGACAGCGACTCATAAAACCAAATGGCTGTCTCTTCTATGAAGCAAAACGTAAAATATATAAGAATATGTGTACAACGAATTGGTTATTCATTCCTCTCAAAATTCATGTTTTCCAATTCCCTTCTGCTTTGTATGTCCTGTAGGTACTTTAAGTGGTACTTAAGGGACCTTCCTTTACATAAATAATAAATATTGAAAATAGACTTGGAGAAAAGTTTCACCATTTCCACAATGCGGGAGTGTTGACTAGAAAATAATCAAAAACTCACCAACTTTTAATCTGTTCACAGATGACATCAATTATAAAATGATATGAATTAGCATTAAAATGTGGATGGTGCAATTTTAATTTTAGTCAAACTTTCTTTAGTAAAACTTGGATTAACGCCAGCATTGGGATATATTATGCGCTCAAATATTGTATATTATTATGGGTTTAGCAGGGCTGCACTAGCACTGGGATCACTCAGCAGTACTTATTGAAGCAACCATAACGTTGTTTTTGAATGGTATAACCTGAGCCGGGTAGAGGATCATCTTTTAACACAAATATGGCTTCTCATGCATATACTGCGGTTTTTAATTCTACTGCAGTTATAATTATCAGAAAGAGATCAAGCGACTTTGGCATAATTTTCATTAAAATTTCATTCGACTTACTTTCCCTTTCTACTAGAATATTATATTACACAAATATTTGTGTTTTCTCCCCGCAATTCTCTACCTTTCTCTACTTACCTAAAAGTACTACTACTAGGTAAGCTGTGCAAATGCAAGCATGCAGTATTATGCAATGATGTGCTAGTTGGTTTCATTGTATACCTTTTCCCTATTATTAATAATTATTATGATGATCGATAGAAACAGAGTCAATAGGATATTCATCTTGGTTTCCGCTAAAATAAAAGAAAAGCGAAAATGGAGTAACATATTCGTATTATCTCATTCTAACAATATGCATGCACCATGCAGAAGGGTACATTTCATGTGTATTTTAATCTCTGTATTTTCGATGTTTCCCAAATTTAACACGGTAACTGTGTCACAGTTGCATTGAGAAGAAATCAATGGAATTTCCGTTTGGGATTCCTTGGTATACTTCACTGCTCACTATAATCAAGCGAAAAGGGTTCCTAAAATTTGAAACTAATTGCATTCGAAATTTAATTGAAATCTACGTAATGATTACGCTCCCCAGTGGAAGTTTATAAAAATGTATAAATGTAGCAGTACAATAAATGGAAGGGGATGGACAATAATTCTGGAAATCTGCAGTCCGTATACTACAATCTTTGGGTGGTAGTATCACAATGAATGTCTAGCTCAATATTCCACTCGACATTATTACTCAGCCGTGCTGAAATTCATTCATGTATTAACCTGAAATAGTGATACTGCTACCTATTTGAATTATACAACTGTTCCAACCTACATAAAATAATCACCACAACGCAATCCAAGGTCACAGAGGACAAAGCTCGCTATCAGTTCCCTACTTTCACAGAATTAGCAAAGCATTGGTAGCAGTAATCCTTGAAAAGTGCATGATTATTAAAGATACCAGTGCGGGGCAATGTGACACAGAATGTAAAGAGCAGCAACGCTTGTAGTAATTGTAGTAGCATGCCGCATGCGTGCATGTTTGCTCATAACAAGTTGTTCCTTTTATTGTCAAAATCGATACAATGTCCAATTTTCCAACAATTTATTGCTATTTCTACTGGTTTAAAATGAACTGATTTAGATCTCTACTGAAGTACACAATAGCCTAGTTTTGATTGAGTTGCTATTTTTGCTTCACATACTACACTTTCAAATGTTTGACAATATGCTACCTAAACATGGACTTTAGAGAATTTTGAAATACGCATATTATAGATTGCACGCAACATTTAGTTGATTCTCTGGTATGAATATGACATAAAATCTGACCCTTGAAAAATAATTCAAAATCATAATAGGCTTTCCAATAATCTACTTATGGGAAAAAGTAGCAGAAAGATTGAAATGTTACCAGTCAGTAATACGTAGAGATACAAATGCCTTTAAAGTAAATACACACTATGTATGTACCAAAATGGATATTTTAAACCTGCAAATATACATCTTCAGACATGCGAGTATGTTAAACAAGAAGAAAAGTTTTGTTTTGTAAAGTTATCCGTTTCGTTCTTCCTCGATATTTTTATTACGGCAGATTTTGAATCAACATTCGCATTTTGAGAACACATTTCTGGATTGCACATAAAGTTATAAAACGTAAGAAATTGTTTTAACTCCATCTCGATCTGCGTAAACACTATTTAAAGTAGAAACAAAATTTTTTGTTGGTTTTGGATAAAAGTAAAAGCAAAGCTTACACCATGTGGAGGGCGGCACCTCTGATATGGAGCTGACTCAAATTCGGCACTACTTCCAGCGAGGAATGGGCTATCCGGCTGTTAAAAGATTTGGAAAAAAACAACGAAAACAAATCGTTAGAAAAAATTGATGCGTAGATAGATAAAGCTGCTGTTCTATACCTATGAGTACATGTGGCTATTTCATCTAAAAAACCAAGTGTTACACAAAATCCATATAGGTATTCAAAAAGTCAATTTCAACTTGTAACGCTACCGAATTTACAATAGTGTATCAAAAGAATGTAACATAATGTAAGCTTAATGCGAATAAATGAAACAATTTTGTATGTGTTCTCAATGCCCATGAAAAGTCAGTAAAAGACAGCTCCTCTGGCTAGTTCATTAAATTTACATGTTACCAAGTATAACTAACCCACTTGGCTATTTTTATACTAGTCCAAGAGAAACCCCTACTTCGTACAAGAGAAAACACTGCATACTGTCTGGGTAAAACTTTGTTAACTTTCTCTAGCGTTTTCTTAAAGTGAACAGAGAAAAAGTCTAGATATCCATTCAACCCTAAAGTAATGGTATTGTTAAGTAACCGGAAAAATATATCTAATAATGATGAATCCCAATCTACTATGCTCACTGACTTGCGACATATTTTCTTTGTTGGTACTTTACCTATTTACATTAGCTCTATTTGGCATCTTAAAGTTTGTTAAGATAATATAATTGAATCACGTATCGTGACTACGAAAAGGGTTTCCCTATCTGAACAAAAAAATAAAGCTTTGTCGGGCAAACAAGATAGTGTCGGGTGGAGAAATAAGGACGTATGGCAGACAGGAACTACGCCACTTTGTTTTCCCTCACTGTGTGTGTCTGTAATCACTAAGAAGGTTTTGTTTTAGCAGCAGGTTGTCATCATGGAGCTGGAGTGAGTGTACAAGCTGCCTTGTCCTTCCTAAAATAATGGTTTCTCTCAACAGTAACGTGTATGCACATACGTTTTATCTTAACTTCAAAGAGAAGTGTCTAAATAAATATTTTCCTTGGTAGAAATTGGGTTCTCCAAGCCGCCTGGGAAATACTTTTGTAATATTAATGTACGATATACACAGAGAATTACGACATTGTGTGACTGATAGTGGACGTTGCACAAAGTGGATAGTTTGAAGTAAAATTATTTTCATAAAAATGAGTGTTTTCATACTTATCAGTTTTACTACCGTGTGTGTAGAAGATTGGCATTGTTTTAGTGCGTATGGTGCGTAAGTAAATGTTTTGGTACTTCTGGTGTTTAATGTAACTCTTAATTCCTCGTATAGGTAAATGATGTTTATTGTTTCATCATACATTATATGTGCGTCGCGAATGTATGTACATTACAATGTGTTAATTTACAATGTACATTACAATTTAGTTGACAATAGACACAGCTTGTAATGTGTAATATTATTCATTCGACAAAAACCTAGCTGGACACTTAAATTTCTTACATTAGTTTCAGCTCCGGTAAGTAAACACCAAAGACAGCATCAGAAATTTGGGTCAACGCTGGTGTTCCGTGAATATATCTGGAAGAAAAAATGAACAAACATTATGCACAAAAATGATATATTAAGTATTACTTAGTCAGCTTTCAAAGTTAACATGTACATAGTTTGTACAAAGTATTTGAATATATTTACACACTAGAATGGGAGACGCATAAACTGTGTTGCCCGTCACTGAGGATAGTAGAGACAACAACTCAACTATTTTCAGCGACGCGCAGCATAGCTATGCGTCTTGCATTATTTTAGGTTATTATCAAGATGGGATACTATGGGGTTAGGTTAATATAGGGATAGGTTATAATTGGGACGGTGATGTAAACAAAATTGGGGGGGCTCATCCTGAACCTCAACCAAAAAGTACGTTGAACGACGATCAGGGCAAGCTTTATTAACTATCGAAAGCGATGAAATCGTAGATGAGATAGTTAATGCGATCCCGATGTTGTTGATATATAGATATCGATAATCCTAATGATGTTTTGTCAGTCGTAATGGTCTCTAAAATACTTTTTGCCTATGCAAGCAAACGAGATCTCTCCATCACTCTCATTTCAGCTTTTTGAAACTTACAAACATGTAATTTGTGAAACCCTCCGTAACTTCATTATATTTTTTTTATCCAATCTGCATAATTATATAATGGCAGCATGCTAGTAAAAAAGCTTAACGCATTTAGGGGTAACGGATACCCACAACACGAAGTGTTTTGGAAATTCAATTCAGTTTTAAGTTTTGCTGGTTAAAACAATGGGAAAGGGGAAATGTATGCATATGCATGCATTTGGAACTTTTCTATGTATTGATGCTTTTGAGTTAACTTTCGGCTATTTACTAAGCACAACCCACTACGTTAGTAAGTAATTTACTGCTGCTGCAGGTTGTTGACGATTTTCATGTTCTCCTAATTCCTGAATTCATATGGGGGAGCAGTAAAAACTTTGATTTTATGAACTCTTTGTAGCGGACAGAAGAAGCTAACCGTTTCTAATCCCACTGAAAATCGTGCTCGGTGATTCACGTAAATGAATTTGGAAAAACAAGATCACGTTTAATAATTATTCAATAACTTTTATTGAAAAAACAACATGAGAAACTAATTACCATTAATTAGCAGCGTAAACTACAAGTAATTATTTCACAAAAAAAACCGTAACTTAAAAATTATGCACAAGCAGTGACTTTTTCTAGATCATGGCCATGATGACCTTCAGCATCAAATTTCAGCTCATTAGTGCCTCTGTTGTTTTTTCAGTCTTTCCACTTTCACCTCCAGAAAATTTTTATCTCATGCAACATGACGTGCTTGCTATTCATTTTACGGGACTATGCAGTTATAATAACTTGGGTAAAGTATTTAAAAATTCTCCTTGGAAGATTAAATTAAGAATGAACAAGAGTTTTTACCGGTAAAGTAAAAATTGGCTGGAAAATATAACTGAGATTTGAGTATGCATATAATATTTAGTGTCTGAATGGGAAATGAGTTAATAATGAAAAATTATATGTACTCAATCATATTCAGTGGTTGTGTTTTTTATTTCGGTTGTTATATGTAATCCATTAATTGACGGATTTACGTAAATACATAGTGGTAATACGAATCACGACTCAAATCAATTTGAAATGTTTATATTTTGCAATGATATCATCTTTTATGTTTGATAATTGGAGACATTTCTAAAATTTTGCCAGATATTCTTTACAAAATTTACTTACATTGTGTTCAGTTTCTTCATTCCTAAAAACGTTCCGTTTTTAATCTTCTCAAATGTGGGAAGCTCCGACAAGACCCTAGTTCCAAGAAAAAAGGGGGAATATAGACAAACAGAATGATGACAATTTTAGCATAGCTGTATAGGTAGGTCTGTTATTATACAAATGACTTTGTAGAAAATTTTGTCATATTATTTTAGACTTTCCACTAAAGTCACGTTTGATACTCACAAAGTACGATAAATCATTACTTCAGCCAAAACTAAGCTAATATTTAGGAAGGAATTGCTTCAAGCCATCTCTATCAGAATTGTATATCTACTACTACGAATACTTACATAAGCGCTGCATGTACATCTGAATGTTGGAGAACACATTTAAGCGTTTTTGCTGATTTACAGTGAGATTATTTAGTATAATAAGTATCATACTTACAGTTCCCTTAATGAGTCGCCATAAGTTCTCAGATCGTGATTTCCAAGTGTTGTAAAGTTTTCAGCTTGTTCCACAGTTCTGCAACATAATTGACAAAGTAAATATTTTTATGTGATAAACAGACAATAATGAAAGTGTAATAACTACATTCCAACGAAGAAAGTATTAAGCTAAAAATAAGTGAAAATAGTTCCAAAGAGAGTTTCTTCAATCCGAGGCATTGAGCTGTCTCTTTTTTGCTGGAAATCTAATATTCAAGGGTCCATCAACATTGCAAAGCATTAATGATGCATGAAATACTTGGAATCTTGCAAAACATTGATTAGAGAGAAAAAGTGTATCGAAAGTCCTAAGATGACTGCGTTGCATTTATATTTCGTAATCTCTATAAAATAGGAAGCATTGACGAGTCTTCGTAGAAGGTCTTGGAGCGTAACAGAACGAACTGAACATGAAAAGAATAAGACATCTCTATATTCTCAAACAGGTTAGCTAAATCGTGATTTTTATTGGAGATTTTTCGGGGCTCGGTGAAAGCATTTTCCTTCTTTTATCCGTTCATATTTGATGACATTTTCTCTCTCCGCCTGGCTGCTTCTCTACATTTTCTTTTACAATCAAACCAAGTTCATAGTATCTTGATCTGAATATTTGCGCTCATTGACATGAAACGATATCAAAAAGCGCTTACAATAAAAGTATGTTTTCCTCTTATTCATCT
>JAHZMZ010000531.1:0-16003 GCA_027743805.1 Lepidocyrtoides sp. E14
TGTCATTACCATTACACTCTGTTTTCTCCTTGGGATATGATAAATACATACTGTAGAGTTTCTGGCGATACGATCTGCACACCATTAACTAACTACCTATCTCTCTCTCTCTACACATACCTATATTTAATCTAAAGTTTATGTGTACTAAATCCAGATCAGCATTATCAGATCTCATGCACATGCAGCATAGATGCACTTTATAGCTAACGCACTAAAAAAAGCTTGATCGTATCCTATATTTCTTCCTAAATCTGCCAAGGTTTTCATATTCTCATATCTTGCTGCAATTTATTGAAGGAACAGTTTTTAGTGATGAACACGTGTGTAAATACATAAAATATAATGAGTGCTCATTATATAGGTACTACATACTGCGTCAAATAAACATAAAGACATTTTTTTATGAACGCACAGATAAGAATGAATCTTACTTGGATCGGTCGCTCCCAATCAGTATACTCGTGAATGGCTGCTGCCATAATTTCATTGCGATGAAAGCTGTCACCACAAAAGAGAAAACAAACAAATTCATTAGATAGTTTGATATTGCTCGTAAAATCCACACATGCAGCTTTACCAGAATAAAAGTGATCACTCCATAACACATTGGTGACTGAGTCCATCAATTTATGTAGGAAGTACATTTATATAATATTAGTTGTCCATATATGCAAAAATACCTACCTACAACATATTATGCCTCTGTAGATAGATATGCATCATGAAAGACACCGCGATTTAACCACATTTTCCATTTACAAGCAAAACACAAAGAGAATTATTCCTTTGTAATGGAACCACAATTCGACATTATACTACACAGAGCAAATATTAAAATACACACACCTAACGAACTTCCCTTGGAGGTATTGGATGGGGTTTTAGATGTAGCTGCTTTTACCACCACTATCATCAGTTGTTCTATGAATATATATAGAGAGAGACGTACGGTGGCATAAAAAGCAAAAACAATAAAATCATTGTCTCCTCAGTGGAATTATACATTTCCGCTCATCATAAACTTACTGACGCTTGCTAGCTCATTCATTTCAATGTTTCATCGCATGCTACTTGGTTTCGGCAATATAATTGTCATCACTTTAGTACGCTTACTTCAATGCATATACCTACATAATACTATATAGTATGTCTTCTTATGTCAGGAAATAATAATAATATAGGCATACAATATGCATGTTATGTCCGAATTTTGTGTATGTGTGTGTGTACTGCTAACTAACTAAATAGTGAACAACAGTAAAGCATACACTCACTATACACTACACTGGCAGTAAGTTTTTCCCTCATAAATTTTATATTATCCGTTTTGTATGTTTTATAATGGCTGTTGTCTAGATTATTATTATTATTATTATTATTATTACGGTATAGTGTAAAAAGAACATTGTAGTTTATACTTCCGCCACCATTACTATGTGTTTTTGATAGAGGTTGTTCTCTTTTTGCTGTGTGCACTGGTTGGTGTTGTTCCCAAAATTACTTTGGGTACACTAGAAGGGGCCACATGCATGACTACCCGCCCATGCCATTTTACATTTTAGAAAATTATTGCCTGGTTTTCATGTACTTTATGGAGGCTGCAGCTTGGTTGTAATATTAACCATGCACATTATTAGTGATGGGATTTGCGCTGCTTTCTCCTTATAACTACTACCGTTATTTTGTAGTGTCCTACTAGTTCCAGCACTTCATCATATTATCATAATATCAGTGTCACGCAGAAATGTTTCTTGCCTTTCTGTTATTATGCCTACATTATAATGTGTACATATTTTGTACAATAAATACATCACCCATATACATTATTATTATTACTACTAGTACTGTAATCATTATTATTATTATTATTATGAAACATACTGATTCTACTTACACACCATCCCGCTTTAGTACTGCCACAAACAATGAACACAACCTAAAGTAGTCCATTGCCCATTTAAAATGAGGAAATGCATTCATTTCGTAGTAAATTGTGTATGGAAAAAATGTACTTTTATGGTGGAAGAGGTAGGAACTTGGGAAAGTTCTTCCCAGAAAAAATTTCAGGAGACACAGCATGACTACATAGATGGCTAAACTAGACTGCAGAGAAAATATATCATCATGTGGTGGATACATAAATGAATGAATAACAACATTTATGATGTTTGACTACCGTTTCTATTCAAATACACTGAAAAAAATTGTCATTACTATGCTAAAAGATCTATGATGGGTGTCCTTTCATATCTTCCATTTCAGTTTCCACCGTACTTCATTATAATTTGTCTTCTTCTTCTTATCATCTAGTACCATGATTTCACCTCTTCTCTTGACACAGCATGTGCAATGCGCATGATGCGGCCAGAACGTAAAATAAAATACAATAATAAACATGTGGTTTATTGGGCTCCTACTGTTCAGGAGGATTATGGTTGTACGATAGAATGCAGTAAAACTTTCTCTTTCCAGGAAAACGCGTAGTTTTGCTCACCCATCCTGATTGCAGCCACCCATTAAAGTAGATAAAAATGAGCACATAAAGAGCAATAGTCTGGCAGCACCACAGCACACAGCTCATTGTAAATGAATGAAATAAACGAAATAAACATGCCCAGTTGCGGTTTCCTCTGTGCACACATAGTCACGAATGGCCATATATGTTGGTTGTGAGTGTCCAGATAGCAACGAAAATTGCTAAGAGGTAGCACGCGGTGAGCAGCGCAAAGTTTGGGTTGTAGCAGTAGAAAAAAAATAAGTGTAACATGAAAGAAATTGTGAATAGATTCAAAAGTTTTGTTACCTGTAATATTTTTCTATAAACGCCCTGAGGATTTCTCTACGTTTCTCATTTTCCAGTCCATATACTGCATCATGCTCACTTAACGAAGGCAACATCTCTGCTTTGGTCACACCAAATAAAAGTGGATAATGGGACAATCGATCGCGAAGCACGTTCTCCCGGATCCCTTCTTCTATTATGACGCCGTCATCTGATGGCCCAAATTTTCCCCACAACTGAAATAAAAGAATATAAAGAGAAGTGTCGAGGAATGCAGTGGCATATTGTTGTAAGGGTAAAAAAAGCAGTGAGGAAGGTAAGCAAGTAGAAAGTTGAGTAGGAAGAGGCGACACTGTGGCATAGAATAGAACAACTCTGTGTACAGTAGTGTCCCAAAAATTTGCTTTCATCTCTCCCACCAACTTTCTTGGATCATTACAGCTAATGCAATTAAGGACTTTTATAGAATTCTGAACGAGGCGAGAGGTCTTTCCCTCACTTGACTCAGTTCCGAGAGAAACTAATGTGCGAAAAAAGTGTGTATGTCGAGCAATTGGAAATGTGACACACACAGTCACAAGCCTGGTCTCATACTCACTAACTAACTCTGGCAGTCAGTTCGACAGAAATTTGTAGGAAAAAGGATACCATGTGTATTGCTTCGAGGGTGGTCCTCCCGACAGAAACTTTACTTTTCCCATTAGAGAAGCATTAATTCCCGTTCTCATATTGATTCTTCTTTCTACATACATTCATTTCGTTCGTGCAAATATTTGTGATGCTAATGAATACAATTACTCACGCCATCCTATCATGCAAATATCACATCAAACGAATTATAAATATATCAATGTTACACTCGGTGCTACCGATACCGATCTGGAATTTGAGGACCACACGCAGCTTTCTACCAGTAACGTCTATTTATTATACGACAACGACACTATTAGTGCCCGATCGCATTACAAAACCGTTTATCATTGTCAACTAATTATAAGTAGTATTTAATTACTTGCAAATACGCACAATTAAACGTGGACAGCATGTCGAAAGACGTTGAATAGAGACTTACAAACGGCGGTAGTATCATGACTAGGTGTGAGTGAATCCCTAGAAGCACTCACCATACGTTTAATAGACCATATGTACCTATGTATATTACAAAGTGTAATGCGATGCATGATTGCAAATCAATAGTACGCTCGCTTTAGGTAAGTTTGATAAGTGAAGTTAGCACATGACACAAGTCAACATGCCATGTCATAATAATTATACTGAGCAAGAAATTTGCATTTTGATGACTGTAACAAGCAGGTGTACTAAATTGTTCTTGGTGCACGGAAACTAA
Organism: Lepidocyrtoides sp. E14; assembly: GCA_027743805.1. NCBI lineage: Eukaryota > Metazoa > Arthropoda > Collembola > Entomobryomorpha > Entomobryidae > Lepidocyrtoides > Lepidocyrtoides sp. E14. The sequence continues at coordinate 4,134 of JAHZMZ010000531.1, forward strand.
CCTACATGTATAGGCACAACGGATGGACACACATTAATGCAAATATATATAAGGTTTACTTTCATCTGCTACTTCACATAAGACGGATGTTATGTGAAATTTTTACTCGGTCATTACCCCAATTTCTTTCATGTTTTCCTGCTTGAACATGTGTAAGCGTATTGCAGCCAAAAAGCAGTAATTAATTCCGTCTTCTGTCGTGTTTCTGGTTTGTTTAATGAACGTTACTTTGTTCATGTCTTACATTCTGCCCATATACTACATTGAGAATTTTAAGGTGCCTTGTTATTAAATAATAGAAAGAGCTCCAGTTTCAACTAAAATAATTATAATTAGAGAGAACTGCTGCAAGCAAATGAATGTATACAAACGTAACCGTATAATCAAAATGTATACATGCATTATAATATACACATACACGCAAAGAGGCAATCTTAATTAAACAAGCATGTACTCGTTGTATACATACATAATACAATATACATACAGAATACTCCACACAGTACCTTGTTTGTAACGTGAATTTTGTGAGATGGGATTCTGTTCTTTTCAAAGAATCCTCTTTTTATAAAATACTTTAAACACTGACAAAACTGAAAACGTACATAATATTATGTAAAAAATAAAAAAAGAATGAGAAATAGCATGTTACAAAATTACAGCGAGCAAGTAAAAGTAGTGAAAGGTTTTCACCGGAATGTGAAAATGGTGCAACATAAAAACAAGTTTGCATTTTTTAAACATATTCAGTTCAAGTATGCACTTGTGTCATTTGAAATTATGCCTTTGTCTGTGCAATTTTTAATGAAATGCAGATCCAAACTTTTGATTACCTCTTTGAGTTTGCTTTAGAGCACTCCATGCATTTAGCATACCGCGCAAAAGCTAATTCGGATATAATTTCATTCTAATGTAAACGCTTCTTTGTTTTAAAATTTGAAACTAGTGAATTAGTAGTAGTACGCGTACTCAAAGGTTAGCAATTTACACCTCATAATTTACATGCTATTTAAATTATGCATACTACGAGGAAATGAGATCTTTGTTTTAAAATTTGAAACTAGTGAATTAGTAGTAGTACGCGTACTCAAAGGTTAGCAATTTACACCTCATAATTTACATACTATTTAAATTATGCATACTACGAGGGAATGAGACCAAAAACTGTTATATGAATATTGCAAATAAATGTTTAGTGTAGTACAAAATCTGATAAGGTAAAACAGAAGCTTGAACAATGCCAAGCTTAAAATAAACACGCGGCATAACCGTGTGTGGCCCCGTAGAAAATACCAAAAGAATTGACTAACACAGCAGAAAATTCTCACAAAAAAGGCAAAAATTGAGCACGAGACTTTCTTGTTAACATNAAAAAAGGCAAAAATTGAGCACGAGACTTTCTTGTTAACATTCGAACAAATGCCGCCATGCATTTAGCCAGAACGAAGTACAATATTTTCTCGGTTCATCATGATATTATTACACTATGAGAATCATACTGCGTGTGTGGGAAAACGCACCAAAACTCTTGGTGCTGTTGTTGGCACCAAGTCAGCGCAATCCTACCTTCTACCCATTTTCCATACTTTCTATACATATGTATAATTAACTGCTTGCAAATAAGTAAACCTTTGCTTTTATATGTTGACTTTTGCATAAAATGTACACACATATACATAGATTCTTAATGTGCCATGTAATCGTATTGGGGACTTTTATGATGGATGATGATAAACAAAGACGAGGCAAAGCCTTTGGGGAATCGGATTAATTCCGTTTCCGTGACTTGTTAATTTCTTCTTTATAGATTTCTCGCCAGGTAAACATTCATTCAAAACTGTTTTGCCTTTGCCGTTGCTTGTTGTGTACTATGACTGAAATAACATTTTTGGGGAAAGTGAGAAATAATGTTTTTTGTACTTCCAGCTCTTAGTTTTAGCCTTGGCACTAAAGCAAGACCTTGCTCCTGCCTGTGTGCCTTAATGTGAACGCACAAATACATAACAAGCAGGAAGTTACCATTGCTATACTTTCCTTCCCTTCACGTCCTTTTTAGACTTTAAGACCTTTTGTTTGACTCACATTTCCAAGTCGTTCTTCTGAACTAAGCTTACTACAAAGACGTATATATACAATATTATTATGCGCCTTTTAGAAAAGCGCGTGAGCCACAAAATATATATGACATAAACATAAATGCACATTCTTTTATAATGAGAATTATGTTGTGAAAAGCTGTGCAACTAAAATAATGATTATTATTACACCAAAGAAATTAATGTCTTCCACTCATTTACCTCAACACAAACAAAAACTAATCACATGAATCTTCCACTTTACTGCTGCATTGTATATTCGGCGAACAAAATCCTATTATTTGTTTAATCTCCACTAAAGTAGCAACTGAGGAGACAGTATAATGCACATGTGATGAGGCCAATTTTTGACATTTTGTATTGCTTTAAAGTTTGAATACTCTATATCAAAAACTGGTAGCGATTCCTTTCATTCATCTTCTATAACAAGAAAAATGTGAGGCATGAATGTTTTTGTGTAGAGTTGAAACCTGCGTATACAAAGACCTTTGCACTCTAAAAAATATAAATGTTCTCATGCAATCAATTGTGATATATTATTATCACAACAAGTTGTAATAAATACATACTTATACTTATGTCTATGTACAATATACATGGACACGTGAACGAAACCAAACTATATTGTAGACAAATTGTGCGTTTCTATTTCTTTCTTATGTATCATTTTAATTTACATAATTAGATCAGCGTTCTCAAAGGTAGGAAAATCGAAAAGCTTTTACGTGTACCTAAAATAGACACGACTACAATAATCAGAAGCAGACAAGTGCGTGAAGAGGAAGAGACAATGGCCATTGTCTTTATTGTATAGAGGGCAAACTAAAATTTTCCCAAATGAACCTAAATAGAGTGGATGCTCTTTTTGTTTCCCTTTTGACTGAATTATACATTATCTACTTTACTTACAGATATATTTATTACAAGAAGAAATTACAGCAGAGAGACTCTTAAAAAGTTTATTATGTGCATTACAGAACATGAGAAAGACGGCTATCATTGCAGACAGTGTAAATGTGAAATGGTGGAAGAAATGGACAAAATTGTGAAATTTTAATGAAACCTCCATTGAGAGTGCGAACAAGTTTAAGAGCAACAACAAGAATGAACTGATCGTATGTTTGCTACTATATATGTATGTATGTTGGTTCGTGTTATGGTATACAAAACAATAGTTAAAGTACATTATAATGAGAAATGGTGGTGTAAAAAGTAGAAAAGTAAAATAAATATGCATGTAAACATACCCGAATATATACGAATGTATATTCAGATATATTATCGAATAAAATCTTACCATGAAACAACAAAAGGGGAAAACAGTGTACATATAATTTTCATGATAGAGGAGCAAAGGAGAAAGAGTGAAAGCAGCAGTCAAAGATTTGCTTGAAAAGAACAGGGCACGTTCAGACAGAACAAACCGAAATTTCATTAGTCTTTCTTTCCACTGCCACATTTTCACTACCGCTGACAATCTTTCTTCCATTCGTTCTTTCACTCCGACTTTCAGAAAATATTCATAAGAATAGAACAGCGGCAGTGGTATACAAATATTATGTACCACGTGATATCACCATAATATTAGTACGCAACAAGACTAGTAAAAATAAAATGCAGCTTTCTGTTATTACTAAGACGAATCTGCACAGTTATCAAAATAAAATGCTCCTTATTCCTTCAACTTCAAATTTCATCTTACCACTAAACTTTGTATTTTGCATGCAAACATATGAGACGTTTATCTCTACACATGAGGATGCGGGTACCTAAAAGTGTGCGTAGAGAGATCTCTTTTTCTTCTGCTGATTCTTCTTTTGCCTCGACTGCATTTAACTTTTTTTTTTTGCCAGAAGACTTTGAAGTATAGTTTGCTTTCTAGGATATATAAATGGATGCGACATCAATGAATAAAAAGTAGTATCATTCAAGCAAGTCAGAAGCACGCAAGCAGAGAGAAAAAAGAGAGGGAGGGTAGTAGTTAGCACTTAAAATATACAATTACGTCTCGGTATAAGGGAAATCCAAAGTGACAAGAGAAATCGTTTTATGGTCCGAATTTTACGACAAAAGAAAAGACATATATTTCCTGTCTTGTCCCCCTTTCCTCTGCCATCTTCAACATTGTACTTTTACCATCTTTCTTTTTCTCTTTTTTCTTCACTACAAGTAAATACTACCACCACATCCCTATTACCACCATCACCACTACTACCACACAATACAATTATCCTATCCGTGGTATATGTACGCACACTTGGATTTAGTGAAACTAAAACTTAGGAATAGTAGGCGAGAGAAAGCGGGGAACAAATGAGATTTGCTCAGCGAGAGTGTGCATATTGCGTGCATAAGAAGATAGTATAAATGGACAGCTTTTTACACATGCAACTCTACATCACATCATCGTCATCATCATCATCATCACACCACCACCATCCCGACTGCAACACCACCACCACCACCGTCACATCAGAACCATTTACTGTGCTACATGGCAGCCAGAGTTGTAGTTGAAAATGGTAACTGAACGTAATAATGAAAAGAAAAAAGATCGACCTTTACGTCTTTTCTTTTCTTCTTCTTGCAAACTACGAGTCATCTTCTCCTCCTTGTCGTCTTCCAGGTCTCAGTTGGAATAACTGTCTTATCCTTTTCACTTTCGAGCAGGCAGAGCAAACACATAAAACTTACAAACCTGAACTGTAAATGGAATTCAGAAAATATGTCATGCATTCAAACATTTTGCAATTCTTATAATACGCAACATACCACAGTACAAATGTGTTTTATAGCGATTTACAATTGTACCCGAAAAGAAGAAATAACAATAATACAGTATAATTCTTTATGTAAGTAATAACATCCATAAGCATCCTCACATACCACTGGCCTTGCATAGCTGCGACACAAGCTTGTAGTTCAAATACATACACTTTTATAAACCATTAATATGGAACTGTTATGCCCTGTTTCGCTTTTCGCCTCAAAAGAAAACTACTAACTACCATTGCGAGATGAATATTTCAATAGTAAGTCACCTCTAATGGTGACAGCCATGGGAGTTGGGAGTTGCCATTTCACACGAAGGAAAATTTGCACTTTTTTTACTGTACAGAAAAAAAATCCTCCATTGAGATAACAAAACAGAAAAGAAAAGAGACCTAATACAATCATCACTAGCAAGCAAAACTGTACATAAAAATACTTCCACACGTCTACCTGGAAGTATGTATGAACTGTGTAAAGAGAGAGCCTTGTGCATACATATAAAAGAAAGCAAAAAAAATGAAGCAGTAACTTATAGTATTAGTAGCTCAGTACTTTCACTTTCCACTTTCCACATCTTCGCTGACAATATGGACTATGGAGTTAATTTAAGGAGTTTCTTTTATTTCTTTTACATACCATTGCACAGCTATTTTTTTCCTATTCCTATCATTACCTACCTTTCTTACCATGAAATTTTTCCTTTTTCATTTAAAAATGTAGCATCGGTTCCACACTCGGCTCGTTCAATGTTCTGTACTTACACGCTCTTTCGCTGCGTGCATAATTTTACTTTTTAATAAAATTTCAAAAGAGGAATAGACATCAGCATTGCCTGCCACTCATCCTTTTGAAAGTTTGGACTGTTGTGCTTTAAGCTACCTATTTCGCCTGCCTACCTACCTTTCTTCCTAACTGTTTAAATATTGAAAAGTGAGGAGTGGTGCGGCACACATGGTACAGTTTTGCAGTTCTATTTATGTAGTTCACTCACAGGCTCATATCGCTTTACTTATTTCTTAATTGGACCGGCAACGACTCGACATTTTATCTTTGAAAATATCAGTATAAGTAGGTACATATTATGAAAGTTAATATTGGCATACAAACATACAACAATACAACACATGTGCATGCACAATATAAATGAACCACCTGCTAAAATGCATGAACATTACATAGCTAGTTGTAGCGTTCACTTTACAAACTTGAACACGATTGGACACCACGACGATAATTCATAATGGCCTTACACGTAATTGTAGTCATTTAATGTCTCTCAAAAGTCATGTCTTTGCCTTTTTACAGATATGTATACCATATACCTCTAAAATTCCACCATCTGTCTCATTTAATATTGAATACGTGAATTGCGTAAAAACATGTAGTAGCTATTTTTATTGTGTTTTCCTGCTTCATATTCGTTTAAAAAATACCATTTTTCATCTCTTTCCTTTTTTATATAGCACGATGGGTACTTGCTCAAGTTCATGCATTGTTGTACATTCTCTGTATCATTCGACGAATAATACAGAGAAAAGCAATAATTTGACGCAGCAGTTTAATAGGTAGTAGTGGAAAATGGAAAGCAATGAATCATAAATCTACTCGCAAAAACATTACAGCGCCAATTGTAAGTGACACAGTACAGCATTCTTTCAATTTTTTCCTCCTTTTTTGAAATTTTTATTGATTTAATCTCTACTGAGCATCAATTCACAAACATTCAAAAAGAAAACATCTGACTTGAAAATTGCTACAGTTTGAGAGAGAGAGTTAGAGATATGCATGTCATGCTATCGGTAAAAGGCATAGGGAAAGTAAACTAGGTATGTATTTGAAACAAGGCCTATAATGGTGGAAGACCGTAGTTGTTTATAAGCTAACCATGTAAATACTATGCCATACATGTGCGTACTTTTTTCCGACGCGAGGATCAAAGTAAAAACTTTTTCCCAAACTGTATGAATGGTTGTATCGAAAATGCCAATCACCAAATACAGAGCAATGTGTTCATTGCGAACCTACATAAGAAGTGCATTCATTTACTATCTAAAGAGTTTCTACTACTTCTAACTATCTACAAAATAGTCCAAACTTTTGCCACAATACAAGCATAACTAGCCTTTCCTCATAGCACAACTACACAATGACATACCATCCCGTTAGAAATGATCTGAAAGAGTTACACGCGTTAGTTCCTCTGAATGTAATCAAAAAATGTTAGTAAATTTTGACTCAACTTTTACTACAATTTACAATATCTATCGAAAAAGTACTTTGTAAACGAGAAAGAGCTGGTCAGCTCCAAGGAAAGACTTTAGAACTTCACAAGCACGTACATACATGCTTGCACCCTTTTAAGCAAAACATTAAAGTGTATTGGAAGCACTCGAGTGAACCAACCACACAAACACAACTTTTTTTTGGTTCTGTTAATATGCCCATTGAAGAAACGTTCTCAGTGGAAACAAGAGAAAGTTGAGAGTAAAGTACCGGCGGAGACTAAATGTGAAAAAGGGAGATAGTTTAAATGACTTATAAATAAATCAACAGATTTTCCCAATATGCTCGCGAAATTAAACTTTGAATTGCAATATAAAGTGGGTAGCTGACCGACCGTAGCATGGTCTGTTGCCAAAACTCATTTGAATGTTCTGGTACTACTGGTATGTTTCTCAATCTAAACATTTTTGAACTATAGAAGTATGTCTGATACAAAAAAACCATTCAGCATAAATTTATGCGCTGATATTACAAAATTTGCATGGGTAGTACTGCTACTACTTTTACCATCAATAATACGAGCCTGTTTTGCGCATATGAATTGCCATAATATCATACTTCTATGTAGGATTATAAAAAGAGGCATTTTTCTGAGATCACTCTTTTGTCGATATGCCTAAATTAGTGGTCAAAGCTCTTATATTTGAGGGATAGCACAGGCATTTCTTTCACGCTCATCCGGCCTTTGAAAGCAATATTTATGCATGTAGTGATGTTAAATGTTTTTTTCTGCACTTTTTAAGTTACAAAAAAAAAACCATTCAGCATAAATTTATGCGCTGATATTACAAAATTTGCATGGGTAGTACTGCTACTACTTTTACCATCAATAATACGCGCATATGAATTGCCATAATATCATACTTCTATGTAGGATTATAAAAAGTGGCATTTTTCTGAGATCACTCTTTTGTCGATATGCCTAAATCAGTGGTCAAAGCTCTTATATTTGAGGGAAGCAACCAATAGTGTACTTTAATCCCTACCTAGCTTTCCGAACAATAGTCATTACTCTGTGAAGATACTTAAAAATTTGTGGGACAGAAAAATAAATTTTAGTAGCATAGCACAGGCATTTCTTTCACGCTCATCCGGCCTTTGAAAGCAATATTTATGCATGTAGTGATGTTAAATGTTTTTTTCTGCACTTTTTAAGTTACAAAAAGCTTTCATAAACATGCATGCATGCATATTGCATAATATTATTAGCTCGCTGCATGGTTCATGCAGAAGAGCTTATTATATATAGGTATGTATGAAGTGTACAGTTGCAACCAGTGTACATTCACGGCTACTTAGAAAAACCAGTTTCGTGACGCCTAAGCTGTTGGCGAACGGTTTGGAAAGAAACTTAATACATTTTTGTATCAAACTCTCAGTCAAATGGTTTGCCAAGTTATCATTGCTTACTGGTAAAAAATTACAAAGTGTTTCCTGCTTCTCGTAAAAATGAGAATCACATTTTTACTTGAGTGGTACGAAAAAACCCAATTTTAGGTTTTTCGTGAACAATTCTTCTTGTTTTGAACTACCCCTGGTGTACTATCATAGTTGTTATTTTTACATCATTTGGATTGCTTTAAGGCAGTGTCGATAGTACAACTGTAGCTGTAAAGTTTTAGTGGTAATAGAATAGTAATAGTCGATGTCAATCACTTACCTGCGCAGCTACGCCTTTATTTTGTATTCGTTTAGTACATTACAATACTGCTAAATAACGGTACGCAAAAGAAAATCTACAAAATTCTCAAATACCTTTGTTCGTTTAAAGATACAGTTCAAAAACAGGGCAAACTAGACAACTTTTCATGCTGGATAAGAATGAGAAGGGAATGAAGTAGGATTTGAGAAGGGACACAAAGACTTGGTAGGAAAAAGCAGAAGAGAAAAATTGTAAAGCGGTATACAGTATTTAGCAAAGGAATCCCTTTTTTAGTATGTTAATCATCTCAATATCTCAACTTGCAATCTCAAAAGAAATGAAATTCTTCCTATTTTTTTCCAAGCTCTAGTGTACTAACATAAATATACTCCTACGCTTTTCGCTAAGAAGAGAAAATAAGCAGAGCATTTTCCTTTCATTTCTTCTTGTGCTTCTTTTTCTTTCATTGCTTTTACTACTGAACAAACACTGAGTAGAAGACAACTTGTTCCAATTCTGGGAAAACTCTTGCTTATAGTTGGAAGCATTACTTCATAGTAAACATAAACAGGCAAACATTCCATTTAAAGAAAAAGTATAATAGCGCAAAGGAAAGGGGAGGGATAGAAACTAGAGGGAAAAACTTTTTCTTCTCTCAACACTAGACAAGGAGAAAGGAAAAGTAAGTCAAAAACTAATCAAGAAAGTGAGCCAATAACCTTCAACTAAAACGTCGTAACCGACTGCCGTAAATGCTAGCACCACCAAAAATTTAGGAAAGGAAAGAAGTGTTCATATAAATATTTTTGGAACGATACGCTAAAATGTCAGAATTATGTAGCTTTCTGATTCTTTGTCAACACAAAGCCAACAGACCAATGGCTCTGGCTTATTGATGTGCAAACTGTGACGACATGAGAATTTTGCAAGACATTTCTTCTTCTTTAAAGTAAAATGTTTAATGTAAAACTTAACAAGTTAACAAAATGCAAAAGAGTTTACATCACATCTTTCATCTTTGTGTTCCCGTTTAGAAAGTGATGTTGTATGAACTTGTTCAGCATGTTATTATGTCACACAAATAGTACTAAAAACTGAACAAACGACTGAACATGATAAACGAGTCCGAGTGTGTAATATTTATTCGTATAACGTAGTCAGTCTGTTGCAGCGACGAAAGGGAAATGGTTAGATAGATATGTAGATATGCGTGTATATTTCCTTTTCTTCTTACTCTTTTATTATAATATACGATGTCAACTATAGTACATCACATCTTTCTGTACCTTTACACTAAAGACCGTACAGTTTAACTTCTCGAGAGAAAGGTCTAGAACCAGATAGATTTGGATGGAAATTCCCCATTCTAGCTTATTTCACTTTTTGACTCGACTCTACAAGCTCTACGTTCCGAAGTAGTCTACCAAGTACCAACAAAATAACTGTTCTAATGTCACTGTCATCTTTCTTATCACCAAATTTACTCCAATTCAATCGCTAACAGGGTACTCTGCCATAATATTTTGTTGGAAAACAGATTTAGGACAAGAATGGAAATTTTCTCTTCCCAACGTCTTAAGAAATGAAATGCAACTGGGTTATGTATTACGAGTGGAAAACTCTACAAAACTTGACGTGTTGTAAGTTGCTCAACTTGTTCATTGAACATAGCAGAGTGTATATGGTAGTATATTTACTGAATATATGCTGTGGATTAACTTTATCTTTAGGATAATAGCACGAGGGAGAAGGAATAGCATGGAAAACAAATATTCACGGTACTGATGCAAGATTATAAAGTGAACGGATAAATAAAAACTAATTGAAAATAAAAAACAATTGGGGAAACACTGTTGAAAAATTTAGATTTTAAGAATGTAAACTACTGCAGTGTTGAAATTTTAGTTGTTAGCTAGAAAGGAAAAACATTTTCCAACAAACTAAAGATTACACTAGATTATTCTTTGAGTCTTCTTAGAGCATTGTAAGGACTGCATTTTGGATGCTTTCGATTGTGAATATTTTGGGTTTTGAAAATAAAAGTGCACATCAGCGGAAGGTATCAATATTCAAGAATCATTATTATCAGATAAAATATCATTTCCTTTTTCCTGTAAAATACATGCTGTATTGCTGCAGCCTGCAGGAATCACATGAGCAATGAGCACTACTGCAGAAAAGTAAAGACTTACAATAACGTGCATTTTACTAGTGGGAGTCAATTGCCAAAATTGTGCTTATTTTATGAGGCGCCGTGTCTCGTCCATGTCTTGTTCTCCATCTTACCCCGAAATAGATTGATGATTTTCTAACATGAGCCACTACTACATTAATCGTTATTGCGCTTTATGAAAGTTTAATATTTAAACCGAACCGAATTGGATGAGGTCCTGATTTGACTGTAAAATGAAGTCAATGCGTTAAGATATACACGCATATCGGTAAATAATGAAAATAATAACCTTTCCTACAATTTTAAAAGTAACCACTTGTTTAAGTTTCCACATAAAGTATTATTGTCAATGTATTTTCTTAACATAATATTTCTCTTATTTCTCTTGTAACGCCCACTCCCCCACACACACAGTATAAATAATAAATGACTTTACATTTCTTTACCTGGTAAATCTAGCAGGATGGAGTAAGATTTTCTAGAACGATAACAGAAAAATAAGTTATTTGTGGATGAATGAGTTTTCTAGGGAGGCATAAAAGTTAGGTAAACACAAACCAGAAACCAGAATGTCTGCCTTATCCAAACATATTATGTGCCTATATACATATATGGAGATATAGTTCTAGCTAGATAAATGAACAACTTGGGAACGATATAGATATAAGCATAAGAAAAGCATTAAAATAATATCGTAAGAGCTAGTACTACTATTATAGTAGACAGTATATTATGTAGGTACATACATAGGTAGATACTCGGTAAGAGTGAGAAAACAAATTTTCTTATACTGTTATTAATACAGCTTTAGATAAGATTGACTTTAGTCTGTGTGTATATGATTATGAGGGCGTATTCTACGATTACCTCTATATCAATAACACCGCGCGTGTAGGTTTTGTGT
>JAHZMZ010000532.1:0-10241 GCA_027743805.1 Lepidocyrtoides sp. E14
AAAAAAATTCTCCTGTTACTCTCTCATCCGACCAAAAATGCCATAAGCCTTCATCATCATCATCATCATCAAATTTGCATGCCTTCTCTTCCATCTTTTATATAAATACCTACACATGACGTCAAACACATTTCCTTCTGTGCTGGATCCCATGCAATAAAAACGATGGAAAAAAAATATGCGAAAATGGAAATGTTTTTGATCTTGTTAGTTTTCATACCATAGCCATCATCATCATCATCATCATCAAGATACCTCTCGTTCCAAGGAAAAAATCCATTCTTCTTTTTTTAAGGTAAAAGCTTGGGTAAAAGTAAGCCTCATTTTAACGCAGGCATCCATCCGTTCACCCGCGAACACCGTGTCATGACTCATGACCATGTTAACTGCTCTTCGGTATATAAAAAATATTTTAGGGCCACGTCATTAAAAGCGATAATATTTTTTCCTTCATATTTTTTTACTTTCATTTTGCATAGCCGTTGTAGTAAACGAGAGAGAGAGCCAAGAAACATAAAAAAAATTTGATGGGAACAAAATATCTTTCCAAGTAAAGCATAAAATTTTGAAGGTATGCAGCAGCACAAGATGGAAATGAAAGAGTTCATTTTTAGAATAATGAAAAAGGAAAGTAAGAGAAAATCGATATATTTATTTGGCATTGTGATCTTCCCTTTTATTCAAGAAAGAGGGGACTCTACTATTATTCAGTTCACATTCAATTCAGTTTCAGTTCAGAGCAGTTGAATTTGGAGCATTGACTTGACATCAGTAAATAATCTCTTTTCTTTTGCTTTCGAAGCTGGATTGGTAGGTAAGTAAATTTTTTTGTCTTGCTGATGATGATGATCATCATCATCAATTGGAATGGAGATTTCAGTGCACATGGAAAGGACATGTGATTTTGAGGAACAAAACCTTTTTCTCTCTAGTAATTTAAGTATAGAGAGTAACAAAAGTAGACAAAGGAATTGTAGATATTTAATTGAATTTAAAATCACTTCATTTCATTCCATTGATCAAATCAGAAGAACACGTCTTCAAGGCAAGCACGCGTATATATATATTTACTTGGAGGAGAAAAAGACGAGGAGAGGAGACCAGGTGGCTTAGAAAATGAAAAGAAGGGAAAATGTATTCAAAGACGAACTACGCAAATAAAAAGATACGATATTTACGCTTAATGATGTGATTTGATCGTGGAAATCTAGTTTTTTTTTTTTTGCATCCAGAACAGGAATGGCGTATAAAGCAATTTTTGTAAAAAAAAAATGAATTGATCTTGTTACAGCTAGATTTTTCCATTAAGGCTTGTGTCATAGTCATAATTTCTACCTTGCAGCGTAAACTTATGTTTGTCGCCCACACTGAGTGAGTAATGTAAATAAGTTTTGGAAGTTGCGAAACGAAATGGAATCAATTTCCATATATAGTCATTAAAATTAATTTAGTTTTTGAGCAAAACTCATCATATTCTGTATGATGGCATTTTAAAAAGCAAAAGGCCTTCCAGCATAAAAAAAATATTAAATAGAAAGCTGAATGTCGTGTACAGAATCAGTTTCCGGTTACAACGTCGTAGAAGGAAATGGAAAGAAAATGAAATGGAATGTCGTCAGCAGGTTAATATGATGTACGTGCGTAGGTAAATTGGGGTGGCGCGTTTCATTTTTTTTCTGAAAAATGTAAAGCGAAAGTAGTCCATACAAGCTTTTTACCAATATTTTAGCTGGTCGTTATTTGTTGAATTTTGAATTGGGATAATCTACAGCTTCAAGAATAACAAACCATGACAAGGATGCTGACAGTTTCCGGTTACAACGTCGTAGAAGGAAATGGAAAGAAAATGAAATGGAATGTCGTCAGCAGGTTAATATGATGTACGTGCGTAGGTAAATTGGGGTGGCGCGTTTCATTTTTTTCTGAAAAATGTAAAGCAAACAGCAAAAGTAGTCCATACAAGCTTTTTACCAATATTTTAGCTGGTCGTTATTTGTTGAATTTTGAATTGGGATAATCTACAGATTCAAGAATAACAAACAATGACAAGGATGCTGTTAGCTGAAAACTGTTGTACGGATTAGGGATTTGAAAGTGTCAACTTTTTTACAACAAAATTTGTAACGAAGTTTCAATAACAGCATCATCCCTAATTTCATTGTTGATCCTCCACCTCCTACCACACTCATCCAAAAATTACTTGGAATCTTTCGGTTTGGCATAATATTTTTTTTGTATAGGAGCCTTCCACTAATAATTACTGTTTTTCATTACCTGGCACNATAACAGCATCATCCCTAATTTCATTGTTGATCCTCCACCTCCTACCACACTCATCCAAAAATTACTTGGAATCTTTCAGTTTGGCATAATATTTTTTTTGTATAGGAGCCTTCCACTAATAATTACTGTTTTTCATTACCTGGCACCTTTAAGTAGAAAAAGTTTCAGTTCATTGTCTACACACACACACATTTCAATTTTCCATCAAGCTTCAGCAAATTCTATCAAAACGAAGTAAACAAAGGATTATTGAGAACTCATCAAGCTGCTCAAACAAAATGTTTCCACCTTGTTCAACTTTCAACCAAGCTTCTCTTCAATTTTCCACACTTCTTAACGAATTAATTATCCATTCAATGAACCAACACCACTACCGTCATCACCAGCAGCACCATACCATTAGCATTCTATACTGATCCAAATCATTTTCCAGATTTCCCCAGATCTGCTAGCAGGAAAGTTTAATAGGAAAAAAATTCATAAAAAATTCCACTTATTTACGTGAATATCAAAATTTCTGGTATACAAGCCATAAAACATTTTTGATGAAGCCTTTTAAAAAATCAGTCCATGTATTTACATTTACGTCCGTATATCAATAGTTATTTTCAAATGGCCATAACTTATTCAAGTCATTTCACTTGACAAGATCATCACCATCCTGATCATCATCATCTTCAAAATATCATTCCATTTTTCTGATTAGTATCTTCGAGCGTATAATTACACACCCGGTTGCTCCCGCACGAATACGAATTCTTTTCATTTTCTCTCAGGGACCTCTTCCAGCAGGAAGCACGATCATATTCAATTACGGCAAAATTCAGCATAGCAATTTCGTCTAAATATTTTATACATTCTTCTTATAGTGCTCACTAGACGATGAAAGGCTTCCAATTTTCATTTTTATTATCTCTTCTACATCTACACAAGTCATACTCCTGTCATCATCCATTGTGTATGTTGTCAGTACGCGGTTGTGTCTTCGTGGTCTCAGTCTTTGTGGCTAGGTCACCAGGCAGTAAATCAAGTCAAGTGAAGGACTTTTCCTCTGTTTTCCTTTCCTACTCTATAATTATTATCATTACTTATTCTGATTACCATCTCCACAACTTCTTACATACATGCATTCATGCAAGCACTCTATCTGTTTTGGCAACAAGATGAAATGAAAGGTTGATGAGATTCTTCCAGGAAGAATGGATAATCTATTTTGGTTTGTGTTTATTTTCTCTTCATCTGATGATCGTGTGATCATCATCAGCATCACGAAAAAAAAACGGGAGATGTATGGATGGGCTACTTGATTCAGAAAGACAACACATACATATTAAATATTGTATGTGGTGCTTCTTTCTCTTTCCAACTTTCACCAGAGAAAAGAAAAGAATGGGTTGTTACTAAACTAGAAAATGAAGAAAATTCCTACATCTTTTTTTTTCTTTCTCATTTTCAGTTCTCTCCACTCCGCTGGCTGCTTGAGAAAAGGAGTACTTTTGAATTTAGACAGAGAGAAAGAGAAAGAAGATTACTTTCGGGGGAAAAAAAAGGAAAAAAAATGTCGAGTACCTACTAACCTTCCTGTAGTATGTACATTTATTATTATTACATATTATGTACCCATTTATTTTCCAATTTGTAGAGAAAAGAGAGTAGATTTACGGTAGAATGAACATCTATTATCTTATTTCATTTGTCAGTGAGTTTCTCTGTATTACCATTTAGAAGCAAAGAGGGAGTCATCATGTGAATCATGAAAAAGGATTTTTTGATGAGCTGACAAGAGAACAAATAAATGCTTGATTTCTTTTTCTTCTTGTGCTGTGTTTATATCTATTTTTTATGAGACTTTCTCAGGCAAATAATAAACTAAATAAATTCAACAGTTGGTAGGTTAAAGGAGACAGAATGAAAAGAGAACGGAAGGAGGAGATGATTATATATATATTTTTTTGTATAATACTATGGAGCATGACAAAATGCAATAAAGAAAAAAAAATCTAGTTGAGATACAGCACGAAAAATATGGGGCAAGATAAGATTTTCCTTTTGTAATAAACACGGAATCTGGGTTAATGCACAATACAATGTAATTAGGGAGGGAATCAAGGCACAAAATAAACAAGTGGAGTAACAATATTAAAAAAAGGATATCATCTAAGCCTGAAATGTGATGACATGAGTGATAAAGATATATATACAATTTTGGTTGGTTTTCATAGTTTTTATTACGTTTACTACTGGATATTGTGGTAGAGAAGGAAAAGCCGTGGAGTGGAGTAGTGAACAGAAAATTCTATTTATTTGACCGACTTGACTCAACTGACCAGCAAGTGGTAGTGGTGCTAAAATGGTATATGTTGTGTTTGTTGGCGGCAGCAGCCGCTTTTATGTTTAGGGAGATCTCCCGTTGGCAATTCTAGTGAAAATATCTTCATATTCATTCCATTACAACTAGAAGCCATTTTACTAAAAAAAAGAGTCAATCAAAGTAGACCAGAGTCCATATACACATTGAGTGGTGAAAGTAGATCTATGTAAGTTTGATGATGACGCAAAACATGCTCTACGTCGGTGTTGATCAAGCGTTGATGATAGGTTTTTTTTGCTACTTTTGTCATTTACAGTTTCCTGGATAAAGGTAATAATAAAAGGAATGGCAGTTGTAGTAGTAGTGAAATTCTCACGGTTTCCTTCTACTAATGTCAAAGGTGAACCTTGAGAGGAATGAGATGAGGATAAAATAAAATATTTAAAGGTGACTTCTAAACGAAGTTTATTTAGGTACTACTACTACTACTACTGCTGTTGTTGAACAGTTATTAAACTTTTATGGGATTGTTGCATGTATGTGTGGGAAATTTATGTGGAATTTATTGAATCTCATGGTCATCGTGAGACGAACGAATGATTGTATGGTCTGGTGTGTGTGTGTGGTGGTCATTGCTGATTTATTGAGAAGTGTGAAGAAAAAAATAGTGAAAGCATGCGTTATTTTGCTGTGCTTGCTTTCATCATGAATGAATAATAATTATCATTGAACTAATTATGTTTGTTCATTTGACACTCAACAAAGTTTGTTTTATTCAAGCAAACAAGCGCCTTTTTGCAAACAAACAAAGATAAAAATACATAAATAGGTAAATATACGTTTGTTTTGCATGTGCGTAATACAACACTATGAAATTTTTTTTTTTTACTATTTTATTTTTCAAAGGATGCCATGCCATGCTCCACTTTACTTCCTCTATCCACTCGGCACTCACTCCAAAATAAAAAAAAATCCACTTTTGTATCCCTCCATCCACTTACTCTCTACTACTACGACTGTTATTCCATGAAAGATTCCAAATAAACCTGCTTGTTTACTTCTATATAGTATTTCAGTTCTCAGGGAGAAATTCTTCTACAGAGAGAAAAACACACTCTAGTATAAATGCTCAGGCTAAAAACTAAAATAGAAATGGAGCGTGTTTCATGTTGATTTTTCTTCAAACATAGTTTTCCTTTTTGCGAAAGCACACTTGCCTCCACACTCAACATTCTCCAATTTACTCTAGTATAAATGCTCAGGCTAAAAACTAAAATAGAAATGGAGCGTGTTTCATGTTGATTTTTCTTCAAACATAGTTTTCCTTTTTGCGAAAGCACACTTGCCTCCACACTCAGCATTCTCCAATTTTTACTGTTTGTCTCCCTCCATCCCTCCATATCCCTACTACTACTACTACTACTACTTCTCTAATAATAATAAAATAATAATACTGAAGAGGAAAAGACAAGTGTGCTCTTATCACCATACCAGAAGAAAACGTGTTCTCATTTTCGCAAAACTCTTCTTTTTTTTTATCAAAAACACTCCACCATTTACCACTTGACTGAAGAGGACAAGACAAGTGTGCTCTTATCACCATACCAGAAGAAAACGTGTTCTCATTTTCGCAAAACTCTTCTTTTTTTTTATCAAAAACACTCCACCATTTACCACTTGTCTACATTTTTTTCTTCCTTATCTTCAAACACACAAGTAAATCCATTCTCTTACATAAAAAAAAGTAAACTAGAGTGTTAGTCATTGCTCTTCACGTACTTTATTTTTATTTTTCTTCTTAGCTCTGTTATTATTATTTTTTTCCCTTCAAATCTTGATCCGTCAGTTAACTGTCTTGTCCTCTGTCATGTCATCTTTTTTCTCAACGAAAACTTTTTTGAGCAGTTCTGCTCTGTCGTCCTGACGTGGTATGGCATATTGTTTAGAAATGCATGTCATCATGAGTCATGACAAATATTATGAGCCTTTCAAACAAAAATTTTTTTTTCTCTCTCTCCATTTCTCATAAAATAGAAATTTTCCTTGGGAAAAGTATACTAATAACTCATACGAAACAATTTTCTTGATGTTTACTTGCTTAGCAATTTTAGTAGACGTTGAAGCAGTAATCATCCTGAAAATTTGTGCTTGCTCATGAACCCATCTTCTAGTAGCACTCATACTATAAGTCCGTCATTCCACTTGGTATTCCTTTTTCCTCTCTGAGCTCTTTTCTCTCTTCCCTTTTTCCACCTAATATTTCTCCTTTTCATCTTCGACAAAACAGAACATTCCTCTCTGTCATCGCATAATATCGTGTAGTCTTCTCTTCATCAAAGCAAACAAGCGCTGCTGCTGCTGCTGCTGAAGCTACTCCTCCTTGCTTCCTCTCGTTCTTCATTTTTCTGCCAAAACGCTGACGCTTCTTCTGCTGCTGCCATATATAAAAACGGCATGTCGTGCCATAACCAACATTGCAAGCGCCATGCATGCCAGTCAAAACCAGACCTTTGCTGCAGACAGAAAACTGACTGTTCTCTGTGAGAACTTCTCTCTACTCTCTACATAGCTTACTCATTCCTAACAACAACTGCTATGCTGCTACTGCTGCAATGTGTGTGGCTTTAGCTTTTGGTTTGGTTTAGCTAATAGATTTGGCCCGACTTTTAGCTGTTATATTGATCCTCATATGAACATCTGGTTTCAAACAGTGATGATCTGATGTGGGCATAGGTAGCCAAGTGAACATCTGTGAAATTCTCTCTTTTCAGTTCAGCTCAGACAGCAGCAGTACATACAAGTACAGAATTGTCGGCAGTGGTAGTGGTGAGCAGAAAAAGAGAAACTTTTTTTTTATGGTCTGGTTCTCGTCTGGTCTCTCAATAAGAAAGAACAAAACAGTTCTTAAAGAGCTCTGTTCTGAATAGCAACACCAACAACACCGCTTATTCTGCCATTCTCTTATTTTTGTTGGCAAAAAATAAAAGGGAATGAAGCGGTTTCCACTTGCATTGTATATTATACAGCATTGATTGTTACACTGACATTACATCTAGCTTAAAGGGACAAAACGAGCAGTAGAGAGAAAAAAAAATTTATACCTTTTATCTTCTTAAAGTGTGGTTGTTTATTAGGCAATCATGTTAAAACAAGAGGAGAGAAAACAAGGGATCAGTTGACAATATTGGTAGAACGTGATGTGAATCGAAAACAGACAATTATTATAACACATTTCCCTACTTTTTTTTATTGATTGTGTTTGTTTAACACCAAATAGATTCCACTATTTTCAAGTGGAGTAGTAGGTGCATTCGTAAATAACTTGACCAATTTATCCCACTTCTGGAAAGAAAAAAGGGAAAAATTTACAATTTCGGAGTTTAGTGTTCAACACACTTTACATTGTGATTGTTCTACCTTAGTCTGCCTTTAAAAAAAAAATACGGAAAAAACTTGTACAGGGTTTGCGGTCATCACAGTGTAAAAAAATAAAATAAATAAACAAAACGCTGAGAGAAGTCACATGCCCAATCTCCAACCCAAATCTGTCCGGCATTTCGTAAGTAATACTAATTTTTTTAACGATAGTATTTAATTTTTTAATTGTAGAAAGTCAGTGTTCCAAAAATTGGACAATTACGGTGAAGTACCTAGACGTGCATGCGTACAAATTTTCGTAGAAGAACAAACCTCATTGCGAAATACATTTATTATTATACAGGAAAATCCTTGAACAGCTAGAGAAAAGATACAGAATATTTAATTGTGCATAAATTAGCATTTTTTTTCTCTGAAGTTTGCAAACTACCATTTCACTACTGTACTTTTTCTACTACAAGCGCAGTTTAAAAAAAGAACAAGTACAGGACGTACGTACGTAACACCACCACCAAACATTTTAATATTTCATGTTGTACAGTGAGCGAACGACGACAAGAATTTTGAACATTTTTTGACCCCCTCTGCATCTATGACGCATGAAAAGTTGCCTAGTTACTTTTGAGGTGTAATTAAGATAACTTGCATGGGCATACTGCTTAGAGGTACCTATAACATACAGGCACATGAGCAGTTGCACAATGTCCAATGTCATCATAAGCAATTACCATGTCCCATGACCATAAGGCTAGGTACTTACATGTAATTTTTTTAGCTGCAAGATATTATACACATTGTACACTTATAGCTTGCATATTATAAGACCCGGAATATAAACTTTCAATAGCGGACATTATACCGACCGACATCAATCCATACTGTTTCAGTTTTGAACGCACCATGTAAATCTATCTCGATAAGAGTGGGGTATAACGCGCAGTTTTTTTTTCCGTGCAAGACGTACAACTCAAGGTTGTAAAAATCATTGTTGCATGAACAAATAAACTATATGCAATATGGAAAAGTGCTCATGTGAAGGAATTTTGTTGAAAATTAAAACTTGTACTACATAAATATTATTGGTATGAGCATGTACGTACTTTTCTTCTCTCTCCGTTAAAATTTTTTTATTTATTTACGTTCCAACAGGAAATTTGCACTTACTTTTTTCCTTCAACTTGAAATAAAACTATTTATTTATCGTATTAGCTTCAACATCCATTTCGAATTCAAAATGAGCACAAGATATATAGACATAATAAACATTGCTAAGAATATTGAGATATTGTATGGTTATCATTATTATTATTATTCAACAAAATAAATAGTATGGTAGTTGCGAACGGCGGATTTCATAATATGGCACAAAAATGTCCTTCTGAAAAAAAATATTTATTACGAAACGAAAAAAAACATGGCAGTTCTCACATTTACATTTTTATGTATCTTTTTTATTGCTACTGGCAAAATAGAAATACGTCAGATAATTTTGCTTTGAAAGATCCTAAAGCGATTTGCTGCTGTCATTTATTTTAAGCAATTATAACAAAGTGGAATATAATGATAATGTATTTAGATACACCTGAATAGGTAGATAGGTAAAGGTAAAGTAGGAAGGGATTTAATAATGCTTTCATCATTTTCAAAATATTATACAATCATGTTACACGTTACACACAACAATGTGCCTTTGGCAGACACTTGATATGTAGTGGCGTCATCATCACAAGCAAACTAATGATAGGAAAAAGGGCATCATCAAATTACCATTATTGCTACAAGTTTCCCGGAATAAGATACTAGTTGAGAGAGGAAAATAGGGAGAGAGAAACAATGGTAGAATTTAGTTGCTTGTAGGACTGAAGTTCTAAACGAAAATATTGTTTGCTTTATTCTCCTGCAAGCGAGCTTATTGCTATTGCTGGTGGTGGTGGTGAAAGATATTATGATATTATGGAAAATAGTAATCTGCTCTGGTAAATATTATCACTATTTTGTGTAAACAAAAGAGAGTAAGTAAGTGGTTATGTAAGTGTGTTCGTAAATAGATACAGACATGATTAAAACACAAGCTTTTAATTGAAAAGTAGTGGTGACGCAAAAGCGTATATTATGCAAAAGGAGTACAAGAGATGTTGGCAAATCTGTGTTTGTAGGTATAATAATATGCATTAACGAGTTTAAATGTCTTGTCGCCAAACATAGATTTATTAAAAACCTGATATAGTAAAGTAGGATCTAGTTCATAAAACGGTAATGCCTTTTTTTC
>JAHZMZ010000533.1:0-13682 GCA_027743805.1 Lepidocyrtoides sp. E14
CATCACCGTACAACCGACCGTTCTCTAATATATTAAATCTTTTACTTTGTGTAGTACGTATGCTCACTGCAGTATAAAAAAGGTTGCTGTTTTGTTGTTCCAGCATCAACGCCACTACTACCACCATCAAATTCCCCTGTCGGCTACCACTGGGCTGCCGTACAATTTATACACGGCGGAGTTGCCGACTTGATCCCTCATCAGCGCTTTTGATCATTATGAGACGACGGCAACTACAGAATGACGATCATGATTACTGATACACGCACACATTGATGATGAGCAATAAACTGTTCCTTCGTTGGGCCTAGCTTGTTTGGTTTACTTTTTTCCCTGTGTGTGTACTGTGTACTGAAAACCATACCATACGGACTTACGTGTGTCCCTCTTTTTTTCTTGTTCTTCTTATTACTTTTTTTACGTGATCGTGATCCTCATTTTAGTTTTCTCTGTTTTGTTCCTTCATTTGTGATCGAAGAATCCCTGTAGGCCATCACTGCTATTATTAAAGTGGCATTATTTGGCGTGCCTGCAACACGGGATGATGTCAAGTCAAGCCAATACGAACAACAGACGGTATCATCATCCTAATCATCAGTTGTTGTATCGGTACCATCGTCATCATCATCATCATCAGTTTACCTTTGCTTAAATAAGCAAGGAAAGCAGTAAAAAAGTACATGATGATAGCAGCTCAACACAGTATTATAACGAGACGCTCACTAGCTAGCACTCGTTCATTTCCCCACGTTTATTCACGGAGATTGAGGGAGACTCATTGAGAGAGAGCGAGGCAGATCAGAAGCTCCCTGAAGTAAACCCTAATTTCCATTTAAAAAGGCGATGAATGAACAACGGAGAAATAGAAAAGGGAGAATGATGATAATATAAAAGTCAACCTGCTTGTTAGAGGGAGAAAAGTGAGCGAGAGGTGCCTGTTATTAAGCAACAGTGAAACAACAACGCAGCAGTAGTAGTAGCGTCATCTGTACTAGTGGTATAACTGAACAATTTTACGTATCGTATTATACATGTCTGCTTCGTTCAGTTGACATAATAATATATTGTCGTTGCTTGTTATGTATTATGTAAGTTGGCTAGTAGTATGAAGCACACACAATAGGCAGTTGTTGCTGATGCTATATTATTGAGATGGGACACACATGCTGCTCTGTTCCTGTTTTTTTATTATTATTTTCTCCCATTCATTCAACATTTTAAAGCCATTTACTTGGCATTGATATACAAAAAATATATATATGCTTACAATGCGTCTTTTATACATCGGGTTTGGTGATGAGGAGGAGGAGAAGAATGAAGATGATAATAATAGTATTGTAAGTTTCTGATGATGATGAGGATCACTCTTTTCTCACATGCATGTGATGGCATACCACCTTCTCAGTTGTTCACTCACGTCAACTTTAGAAATTGCGTTTATTGGTATCCCCTGCATCAATTTCCTTAATAAAAATGAACCCAATGTATGATAATGATGATTTCGTCCTGTGTCGAACGAACCGCTGCTGTTGCTACATGTTTAGCTAAGCTGATCAACAGCTAGGCTCCAGCACAGAAATGGGATAAAGCGCACAGGGCACATCACAATTACCACTTGGATATTATTATATTATTATTCAGTCGTGTATTGTATTTATTCATATGACGTGATGATAATGATGATGATGATGATTCTCCTCGGTTTAATGCACATCTACACACACAACAACATTTTCGCATCATATCATCATCCATTATTAGCTGATTTGATTCTCTCCTTTTCCATTCTTCTTCTTCCTTTTTCTTTTTCTCTGCTTATTATTTTTATTAACTATATAGCTCTGCCTGCTGTTGTTGTCTCAATTGTTATATAGCGAGACGTACACAAGTGGTAATGGTGTGACGTGTACATATAAAATAGTGCATAGTAAAAGGAAAGCCATGAGGGAGACACCAAGTCAGCAAAAAGAGAAGAGAGAAAAGTCCCAATAAATTTCTTTAGCCGTCCTGCACTTTGCATACTGATCAGACAGGGAATAATCTAATCAGAATGGAAGGATACTACTGCTACGTAGCAAGGAATAATAAGAGAAGTTGTGTAAAAAAAAGACAGGCAGGCCGAAAGAGCAATATTATAAAATACATGGTATATCACACTTCTTTATCGCAGGGTGACAATGAGAAGAATGTTGGGTAGGAGAGGAGATCGGTATTATTGCCCTGAGTATTATTATCCCTATCATCATCTCATCTTCTTGCCAATCTACAATCAGGCACAGAAAACTCACCACCGGTTCTACGTGTTCCTTTTTACTACGGAAATGGTGATTGGGATGAATGAAAGGATGGAAAGAAATGGAATGAGAATTGAACTGTGTATGGTGGGATCTAGCTTGAGCTCTCCTTTTTTATTTGATAATAAAGTATATTTGGAAATGCTGCTATTCTTATTTTCTTAGTGACGATGATGATAAAATTATATGATTTTATTATTTCATTCATTCTTCTGTGTGAGACAGACAGTAAGTTATCCAGGAAGAAGAGCAGGTTCTTAGAATTCACGTAGCAAGCCCATTTTTTTATTTTCAACTTTTTCATTTGGTTAATAAATTCAATCACCTAAATCAGCTATCAGATCACATCTTCTTTTATTTTTATAGTCAAGTGATGATATTAGTATTCCCAGTGGAAAATAGAAAAGGATATTATTATTCGTAGTAATAAAAGGTATCCAGTTCAAAATTCTCAAAACACTTGGTGCAAATTGGCACCAGTAGCTTCAACTTTGAATAATACAGTTCTTGCATTTGCTGCTGCTACCATAATACGCTCTAATTTTAACCTTTTAGTAAAAGTGACAAAAACAGAAGCATCAATATTTTGTTCTTACTCAATTGGTAATTTTTTAGATACTTTGTAGCTGAATTAATGCGGAAACCAATTTTTATGTATTTGACAGAATGGGTAAAGTTACGGTAATTGTGAATCGAACTTCACTATTTCATGACAAAGTATTTTACAAAGCTGCACAAAACAATATCGGCTTTTAACGAATAGAAAATAAATACAAGTAAATGGGAGGTAAGTATAAATGTGCTATCCATATACCCCTCCACTTACTACATACTCTTTGCTCGGATCTCAAATTGCTGGTATAATTTTGGTATAATTTTTCATGACGGAAATGCTTTGATACTGTTACTGTTGATGAATGAGCATGACGACTAAATTCAAAACTAATTGTGGCTGGCGGCTTCGTACACATATAGGTTCACCTGCTGAGTGATATTCAAACGGAAATGCTTTGATACTGTTACTGTTGATGAATGAGCATGACGACTAAATTCAAAACTAATTGTGGCTGGCGGCTTCGTACACATATAGGTTCACCAGCTGAGTGATATTCAGTTGAAACATTGAAGCTTAAAGAAGGTAATTTTTGTCGTGGGTAATACATGCATAATATAGCATAAGCATGTTGCACCGATGACAAAAGTTATGCAATGTGTGTGTAGTGTGATCGCGAGTCACTAAGCTTAAGTGTAAGCATCCGGTTTATTAAAATATTATGCATCGATACCGTGTTTAAGCACTCAAGCAATGTTCTTACGTTTGTATGAATCCTGTCGATCAGGTAGCAAATAAATTTCCAATTTCTTACCTGTAAAACAAAGAAAAAATACATTCATATAACTTTAAATTTTGCAGTAATCATTAAAGATAGCGAGCTAATAAGAGTCTTGATGAACAAAAATTTTGTGTACACATTTCAGCCTTTTAGCTTTTACTGCTTTTCAGCCACCGATATGCATATACCTATGATGATATTTATCACAACCTTTAAAAGGTAACCACTATAAGCAGCTGTCAGAAAAGTAAAATTGAGGCATGAAGTGAATCCCAATTTTTCCACCTCTTCACTTTTGCTCATATTCCCGTTCCCTTTTTATTTTTATAATTTCCTCTTTTCCCGTGTTTCACTTTCTCACCATGTTTTCTCTTTCCCTTTCTGTTTTTAGCTCAATGTCTTATACTTTCTCTCGCCTCTCACGCTTCTTTTCTTCCTGAGCCAATTATCTAGAATATTTTTTTTTCTTTTGTAGCATCTTCTTTATCTCACGAGAAGGAAAAGTGGGATGAGTAGTAAAACAAGAAAGCGAGCAAGCAAGCATACACACGTAAGATGCAAATACTTAAAAAAAGAAAGAGTATAACACGGAAATAGGATCAAGTGGAAGAAGAGCAGAAAAATACTTTTTCTCTGAATGAAAAAAGAAGAGATAAATTGCTCAGGACTGTTCCTACCTATTTACATTTTTACGGTTACGTATTTACCTATAAAATGAAAATGCTGAGCAAGTGTTGTTGGTGATAGCTGGCAGCTGGTCTACCTAACTGGAAGATTGAAGGAAAAGATACTTTTTCCTGTTTTTACAGAAGAGTTTCCCTGTAGAGTTTCAAGCATCACTTGAAAGTTCAAAGAAGAATTCCAATGAGATTCCACATCTTTTCCTCATCTTATCCTGCAATTTGGTATTTTCTTCCACTTTTTTTCCTCCTGTGACAGTCGAGACTCGCGAGTCAAAGTATGTATTTTAATCACTAAAACGCGTGCTATCTATGCACATATTTGTACGATTGTACGCATGTTAAGTATTTGTACTTTCTATACATGCAACAATATATGCATAATATACAACACACTCTAGCTGTCTAATTTGCTTCCCTTTTCAATTGCTTTTATCTTCCAATGTCATGTATCCCTACACACTCACTGTTTAATAATATTACTTGTGTTTTTTTCCTGATGGACAGTGGAACCAATTGAATAGAAATGGAAAACAGAAAAAGGGTTGCACTTCTTTTTGAAAAAAAAGTCAATATGATTTGCGTATCAAATTAGATAACATACCACATATGTAAATAAGATCAAACAAATCGAAAAAATGTATTTTGCTCAGATGATGATGAAATGAACAAGTAGGAAAAAGTATGAACCCCTTCCATTCCAAGACCTTCCCTGTGTACCACGACGTTGGCAGTTATTGACTTGAAATACTTTTCAATCATAGCATTTAGTATTAAAAATTGAGACGATGACTAAATGGAGAATTTTTTAAACGTTAGTCTCAGTGCGCAGTACAGATTTTTTTCATTAAAAGCAGCCAATGTAATTTTCATGTGAAGCATTCCGTGTTACCAGCAATGCCGTATTACTGTGTGGCTACTACTACAATACAATATTTTAGTCAAACAGTAAGAATTTTTTGCCTCTAAAACGACAAGCTATCAAAATCCTCTTTTTCATAAACTTACCCCTGTAAAGTCACAGGAAAGACAAATAATGCTATACTCACGTAGGCAAATGTTCATGATCAAGCGACTATGATTTTGATGCATAGAATAGATTGACGTAAAGCTACTCAAGCGATAGATGATTGTTGTATTCTCTCCGTATCAAAATGTATCTGTATCAGGTACACAGTAGAGTAACTTTCACATAAATAAAATAAAATGATGTATGCATGCACCTTAACAAAAACGCTTATACATACCGTACCAGATATTACGAGCAGAATACATCCACAAAAAACTTCCGAGTGAACATATAATATGAAAGTATGTTAGTAGGAGGGAGATTTTTTCCGACATGCATGCAGGAATGAACAAAGATCACCCAACCTAAAAAATCAGGGCTCACTCAGGCAAAGCTCAGTGGAGCAGCAGAAGTAAAGTAAAAGCGTGTACAACAGGAAAAGTATCTTATATGAATGTAGTAGCTTTATGGTAAGATCAGAACCACCCTCTATTTTCGCATCACCGTCTACATAAACCCTAAATATGATGATGATCATAATCTTCTTGATATCTGTACAAAAATGCTTTTTCTTCCACCTTCCGTCCGCTTCGTCTCTGCCTTTTTTTCTTTCAATAAATATTCATCTATCCGAAATATATCATATTTTCCCTGCGTGATTGTTCCCTGCTGACTGACTTCTCTGCTAGTGAGCCTACACTGAACGTATACAATTGCATGACTTCATTCAAGTGAACAAAAACGCATCATAAATATATATCGCCACAAGTCAGCAGCAGAGCAGAAAGTAAAATTTGAGCACGTAGTGGATCACGTTCATCATCATCAACATGAAATACGTATGTAATAATGTATGCAAGCAATGCATACAAAAAAGTACGTAAAAATATCGTGTGTACGTACATACACATGTACAACAATGTGTACAGAGAGAACGTGAAAGCGACAATGGGTTCACTTTTCTCCACAAAAAGATACAAAAGTAGCATATAAGACAGCCGACAAAACAGGTCTTTGCAAACGGATAACAACCAGGGAAAAGAATTTTCCACTAGAAATATTCAATATATAGACATATTTACACTTTTCTAGGACTTGCATACGTACCTACATATAAACATAAGTATGGGAATCTCCGGTACGACGTGTTTTTCTGTTTCCTTTTCTCCCTACTGCCTGTCTGCCTGTTTGCAGCCATGCATGGAACATTAGGTGACGTGTTTCCAAAAACTCTTAACAACAATAAACCTTTCTTTCTATCGCCAACATTGTACCGGAGGTTTGTACAATCTAAAGAAAACAGATGATGATAATGGTATTCTAAAATATTTTTGAAGAGGTGTGTGTATAAATTACAGTGCTTTGCATAGGAAAAAAACGTAAAGGTAAGTGTAAAAAGGCATCTTTGATGTAAAAAGGTTGAGATTCATGATAAGTAGAATTTTTGAAAAAGTCTATTTCGAATGTATTCAAAAGAGAAAGCTAATAGTAATGGTGTATTTATTTTCAACGTAGTACATGCCTTTTGTAGTAAAAAAATATCTGTGTCATTGCCATATTCGTGAAACGGAAAAAACACTCTATTCAGCATTTCCCAAATATGAGTTAAGTACACATGGGTGATTGTAACATATTCAAATAACTATGTCATCATTGTAAACCTCCATTGACTTTGAATATGACGGCATTCACTTGCGCTTTTAACATACATTTAACATATATATACTTTTCTTTAGCCGAAAAAAAGCATCCGTAGAAAATTGGAAAGCAAGCGGATTTGATGATACGGCAAAAGAAGATAAGAGGGGAAGCACATTTTCACGGGGGTATTTTCGTTAAAAGGTTCTTCTGAAACAGCCGGATCGGATGATGCTGCTGCTGCTGCTGCAACGGTAAAATTCGGTTGACTGACTTTTCGTCTATTTTTCTCCTCCTTCTTTCAGGACAAACTTGCATTTTTGTCGTGTGTTGGCCATGTCGTAATGCATGAATGCATGTTGTTTAATGTGGACTTTATATTTTGTTGTGTCTACTTGCATATATCATCATCATCGCCACCATCATCTTGATGTAAATAGCTTTTATCATTTTTGTGACCTTTCCTTTGCACACAACAAGCTTGGTGGTAGTACAGCCTTTGTCCTTTATCGTTGCTTGCTATCCAAACTGTCTTTTTGATTTTTCTGTGTTTATCTTCAGTTGAAAATACAAGTTTATGGTATATCGCAAGCTTCTAACAAGTCATTCACACGCTTGAACGAGAGAAGACCTGACCGTTTTTTGAAATTCAGCACATCACATCCTATTACTTCCACTGTCAACTCAAGCCAGTCCAGAGAGAAAAGTCATGCCGTTTTCCTTTTCCTGAAATTGTTGGTGCTACATTGTGTTTGGTACACTGGATGAGTTCTTGGGACTGAGGAGGATGATGACTAAAACTTTTACTTAACTCATTCCATGTGGAGCAATTCTTTTTTTTTCTCTCCTTCCCCGTGAGGTTGTAGAGTGTGGACACGGATGTACCCTCCTCGCCTGCACGTAAACAAGCTAAAAAGGGTGTCTACTCGAATAAATTCACGGAAATCCAGGGGACAATTGTAACGTAAGCAGTGCAGCATCATCAGCAGGAGGGAATAAAGATGAAACTCTGTCCTTTCATTTTATATATTTTTATACAAGCACGTCCTCTCCTATCTGTCTACTATGTAAACCCATGTCCGGACTGAAGTCTGGGATGAAGGACAGGAAAAATGCACAACATGTAAAATGTATTTATTTTTATTTATAGTAAATGAAGATGACGGTACAGATAGGAGGAGGATGCGGGGATGTATAATAATGATAGCAGTAGAAAGTGGTAAAAATATAACAAAACGGCCAGGACAACAATAGAAAAGCTGATATGATGATGATGACGACGATCCGAGCAACGATGTATGGCAATCACCACACACACCACCACCACCACCACCACTACAACACAACGAACGACCAGACCAGGAGGGAAAATGAGATGATTGTGATTACGATATTGATAGAGATGGCGACGGCGGTGTTTTCAATGTTATCCGTGTGGTATTTGTAATGCAGTGTGGTGTGATGACTCATTCATTTCACCCATTCAATGAACCATTCCCTTGTACAACATTCAACCTACAATCGCATCTGCCAGCAACAGCAGCAACATAACACAACAACTTTTACCATTCCATACCTTTTGGAAAATTTTCCAGGGGAGAAGCAAAAAGTAGAAGTGATGGAAGGAATAATGCATCATACGCTTCACTGCATCTATCCTATAGACGTAAATTAGACATTTTTAGTTGTTGGGTAGAAAACTTGCCAAAGCGGCATCGCATCATGAATGAGCAAGAGAACGGCATGAAAAACGTCCTTATTATCGTCATCAACGACCAACCATCACATCACACAGGACAATGATAATAATGATGATAATGGTGATGGACCACCTTTATAGCATTCATTTAGAATACCTTTAACTTCTATAAAAAAAAATAATTTATAACTTGTGTACAGTTTGAGGCAATCGCATTGTTTTCCTTTTGAGTTGCTCTTTTAAAAGGTTCAGAGTGAGCCATTTTGAAAAGTTGAATGAATCCATAGACATACATACGTACAAACATAGACATGGAAGCTGCAAACAAAACGCTGTTGCTTTTCATTCAAACTCATCTTTTACCATGCAATCTCTGCAAGTTTTCTTTCTCGTTTACTCGAAACTTCTTGTAGTAGACAGGCTAACCAAGGTATAAAAACTTTTCTCTCCCTGAACAAGTTTAAATTGCATACCTACAAAACTTGCTTTGTATTGCGTACAATATCTAAAGTAAGATGATGATGAGGTTACTCGTTATCAGATTTCCGTGTGACAAAGCTGTACAAGAAAAGATACATTACTATGGCGTGAGTGAACGACACGATGAGGCTAGTACACGTTCTGGATGTATTATATTCTAGTATAAAGCGTGTGAAATAAAAAGACTTGAACAAGTAAAAGAACATTTTGAGATGTAACTTTATAAAGCATACCTATTATAAGCATCATAATAATAGTACCTTGTTCCATTAATAAATCATACGTAAATCGATCCATAAATATGCCATGACGGACTACCAACCAGTTGTGCAGTCACCCACACACACACACACATACCATACGCACACAATAGACTGTCTATGTACCTATAATAATAATGATATTGGTAGGTATAAATGTTCTAAACGACAGGATATAAGGATACAAGTAACGTTAAAATAATGGAACACAAGACCTCTCAAAACTATGTGGAGTAAAAAGGAGCGCTGAAAGTTTTTTAGTTTCAAGTTTGAAGGTAGCAAAAGTAAAAGTATGTATCAGGATGAATGATCACTCTTATTCTCTTCTTCTGTTAACTTTTCCAAAGAGAAAACGGAAAATTTCAAGAAAATTTTACCAATGCCTGATGCATACCATCACCAGATCACCTCATTATCGCAGAATTACTATTATCGCAGAAAAAAATCTGTAATAAATAGCCAAGTATGCTTTTATGCTTGATGTTACAAGAGAAAAGGCCATCTTCCATCAAAAATGCAAAACTGTGGCGAGAAAAACTTTTACCTTCAGGCTTAAATACAAAGAGTATGATGATATGATAATGTACATATATGGAGGAGAAAGTCAGAATTCAGAAAAAAAACAAAAAAGTTAAACTTTTGCGGTAGTAGTACTCGCTTTTTGTTTTGTTTTGCTACTTTAACGATACATTATTCTGTGAGAGGTAGCCCTATTGTTTAATTTCATAAATACCGATATGTACACCTTTACTGACAGACAGACCCATAGCTGCAGTATAACCTGTAGTAGCGGCTGCTGATGCTGGAAAGTTAAGAAGACAAAATGGAAGACTTCACACTTATTTCCCTTGTATGTTCCAGCTAAGCACGGAACATGTTTCGTTCATAAAATATGATGATGATGAGATGATATTACATCATTTAATAGGTATATAATGTATCGACACTTGTAAAAGTAGTTCGCAGTCAGTCAAACTCGAAAAAAGTTTTTGATGAAGATGAAAAAGAAATGATGAAGATAATAATATTGATATTAAGAACATACATAGCCGCCTACGTGCTTATGGTTTAAAAATAATAAAGACTTTACCGTATCCACCATACAAATACCTTAACCAAGCACGATAATTTTAGGAAAGGAAAGGTCTATACATCAACATCATACTTCTCCCAAAAAGTTATGTAGATTTTTCAAAAGAGTCAAAATAATGAGAAATCCATTTTCCTTTCCAAAAATTGAAAAGACCTGCTGCCTAGCCTGCTTTTCTTCCTTTCTATGCTTTCTAGTTTTTTTTGCACACTTTCCTCACTATTCTTCCATCACCACTAAACTCCTCTCACACTTTTTTTTCTTTCTATTTTTCTTCCTTGGAAATTCCAAAGAGTTTTGATAAAGAAAACACACAGCTTTGCTCTCTATCTCACTCTCAACTCATTCAACTAAACTTGTTTCCCTTGTGCATGGTTTCCCATTAATCAACCTGCTGCTGCTGCTACTGCTTTCGCTCTCATCTTCTATTCTTACTTACTTATTTTCATGATGATGATTCTAATGCCGCTGCTTCTGATGATGATGACGACGACAACGAAAGAAGAGCGCATGGTAGTCTGATTCTTTCTGTTCCTGTGCTTTTGCTAATGAGGAATGAAGAGGAGAACGATTATACAATACACATAATTGTTTTCATTAAAAACTCCTTTCCCCTGCGATTCTCCTTTCTCTCTCTCTCTCTCTCTCTCTCTTTCTCCTGCTGTCGTGACTAAACACTCATAAGTTTACTACTCGTCTCTCAGTATATCGCTGCCTCCTTGCCGCCACCGCCGCCGCCTCACTTTTTTTCCAGGAAGCAAAAAAATATACGAGGAATAAAAAGAAGCTTGAAGCAGAAAAAGAGAAGTGAAGAGATGCTAAATGAAAATGATTTTCAGTAGTGACGATGCTACTACTGTTGATGATGATGAAAGAATAGACGGCTTTTTATGAAAGCGTTTACGTACGTTTTTACGGGGTAATGTACCTATTAATACATCTACTCTATTATGGATAGGTATACACAGCGGTGGAAGCAGTGTTCTTCTTTCTTTCTCTCGCCGTTTTTTATTGTTCTTTACCCTCCTTCTCATTTACTCCACTTAGTTTTTACCTTTGTTCTCTTAATGGAGCATAAATTAAAAGTAAATTACTCGCCACAAGAAGAGAAAAAAAAGAGAAAAGAATGAAATGAAAAGGAGGCTTACACATACACTTGCTGACAACAACAGCAACTTATATAAGACGACTATAAACTGATTATTTTACCCTACATTTTTTGTATTCATCTGGAAATCCATTTCCATTCTTTCCTTCTCTTAGTTTTCCTTCCCACTAAATATTATATTTTTTAGCCGCGGTACATGTAAGACAACAGAAGCAGAAGAAGAGGATGATACAATCAAAAAAATTGAGGAATTATCACGTTTTTTCTTCTTGGTTACCCTTTTGCTTCTCCCTGAGAGAGTGCTACTGTCATATCCATCATTCATTTACCATCGTCATCATCACGACCGCCACTATTCTATAGCTACTACCACCGGTGGTGGTGGTACCGTCGTAGTGAAGATGATGATGATATAAAAAAAATCATCATGTTATTAAAATAACACCATGTGCCTTGTACATTTTATCATCATTTTTTTTATATTTTCTCATCATTTTTTCCCCTTGTGCTTTTTTATAATTTAACAAGATAATATTAGCGCAACTCTCCACTCCACTTCCATTTTATGCAGAATAACAATACTTTTCTCACGGATGATGATAGTACAATAACTACCGCGGTGCGTTGTATATTAAGAATTGAATATAAATTCATAATAACCAGAACATACAAAGCTTAAAAACGTATAACTCCATCGTCATCATCATCAACACCTTTAATTCCTTTTTTATTTTCTGAAAAGCACACTCTTCACTCCATTCATTCACTTTCATCATCTTGAATACTAAATATACCATCTTGGGTATATATACACACGTATAATTTACCTAAATTATTTTTATACCTCTTTCTCCACGTTTTCTTTTCAATTTTCCATAAATACTTTGTAAACTCTATTGCTCTCGAAAACTGTTTTTCATTTGATGCAACAGACACTCTAAAAAACAGTTTTTTTTTGGGATTTACCTACGCACATCCCCTTGAATACTCCTTAATGTTCTTTATAAATTGTTGCGTATCCATTTTACTGGATAGAAATAATGCATGCTTTGTTCAAGAGAAATTTTTTTCTTGTATTATCCGTTATCCTCAGAAAAAAAAGAAACATCTCTATATACGCTAGCAAGTTGGTTGGTTGGATGCAGGATCATCATCGTTATCATCGTTTCTCCTGCCTGTACTCCGTGAGAATAAGCAGAAGCCCAGGAGTGCATTAATGAGGGAATCCACAGGAGTCTCGAAAAACTCTCGGTGGTATGCCGTCGACGATGACGAAGAGTATAGAGTGAGGAGAGGTTGATGATGCTGATGCTGTTATGATGATGATGATGCTACGAGTTTACTTTTACTGTTCTTTACGTACAACTGAAGTGTGTATGTGTGTGTGTGTGTGTGTATGCATGAAATGGTACGGGGGTAATTGCTCGCTTGCACCATGACTTGACTCTTGCAAACACTTTCCCTCATTACAGCTCAACGAGTAATAATTCGTTTCTTCCCAGCAGGAGCACACCGACGACGACGGATAATGTCTACTAGACTGCAGTACTTTTTTAAAAACTAAACTAGGCATCATCATGCTACACGTGCTTCTTCACTACGACCGTGATTATTATTATTATTGCTATTGTGAAGTTTTATACTGAAGCATTTAAAATAATATAAGCATGCAGCGTTCTCTCAATCTTGAGTGTGTTTACTACTTACACGGTACATTGCAGACAACGGAAAAGCAGTCTTTCTTTCTATTCTTTTTCAATCCAACAAAAGTATACAAAATTTGTAATAGTATATGAGTGGCTTAGTAAAAGTGAGCATTTTTAGACGCGTTTTGATAAATTATCAGGTTGCATGTTATAAAAGTGTGTATTTTTTTTTAGACATTTATATAGATTTCCGCAAAAAGACTATTGTATTAAAATATATAAATTGTTCAAATGAATGAATGCTCATCCAGGAGAAATGCTACTACTGTGCAAGGAAATATGTAGTGTAGCATAGCTAGCAAAAAGACGTTTTGTTCTTCTTTACTATCATTCTATTTTACTAAAATAGAAATAACTAGAAAATGAATGAATGAATGAATGAAT
>JAHZMZ010000534.1:0-14736 GCA_027743805.1 Lepidocyrtoides sp. E14
TTATCGTCATCTGTCTCCTCCTGTATTTGTCAAGCCATTCACTACTATTCAAGATATTTACGCTTCTGGAATCTGAAGGTGGTCTAACTAAATTTCATGCCAGTACTGTACTACTGTCTTCTGTGAAATAGGCTTGTGTGTGAGAAAAAAAAATTGTACGATATACCTGGACTGGATTCACCATGCACGTTGATTTGATATGATTTGATGTTAAAGCTAATAGACAGATTTATGGTAGCGGAGAAGGAAATCAGAGCTGGAGTGTCTGCAAAAGGAAAAAAATACAAATTGACAGACAGCCAAGAAAAACATGTTGCTTGAATGTATGCATATTTTTTTATTTTGGCTCTAATCACTTTTCTTGAAGATAATTAGAGTGAATTGTGCAAGTTTTGATGTGTGATTGTGTGTCTGTGTGTGTATATTTTTTTTTTGTGGTAGTTCCAGTTAATAATGAAATTATTAATTGGCCAGCATGCATGCATTGCTTTGCTTTTTGCTGCTATGAGAAGAAAGAGGATGGAAGCTAAATTTGTTTTATAAAAAATGATAGTGATATGGTTTAATCAAACCAAGTTTTAGAAATTTTTTCGCGCCTACCCGGCTAGCTGAGTGAGAGTCTATGAGGAATATTTTTTATTTGTGGAAAATATAAATTTATCAGCAAGGCGTGTGAACAAGGTAAGATCTTAATTGTACATCTTTTTTTTCTTAACGATTTATCTAGCAATTATTATAGAAGTATTGGAACTATGGCTGTGGTCTCTCGTTGTGTAAATGTCAGTAAAAAAAGGAAGAATCAGAAAGCGTGTTACACTTTCAGTCAGTCAGAGAGAGAGAGATAGTAAACTCTTATAATTAATTACATTGGCGTTTTTCCAGTATGAAAGCAGCAATTAGTCATCAATAAAAAAATTATTATGTAAACGTTTCTAACAGCTAGAAAATGTAGAGGAATTTTGTTGGTTTGGTTTGATTGGAAGTCGATCTACATATACCTTTCCAAATTCTAACTCAATTCCATACAGAGTTCTTCAAAATTCTTGCCAAATGTGAAGGTGTTTAATTGGAAGGGTTAAGTTTATGACTGTGATGACTTGTTGTAAAAGTGTTCAGAAGAGAGATTTAAGCTAGCAGCAGAAGCAGCAGCAGCAACAAGTGCTTATTTCTTGCCTTGAAGCAATTTTCTTTTTCTTCTCTTGAAAAGAATCAAACTGGCTACGGGCTATACTTCAAAATAAAACTAGTTCAGAAATAAATTTCTTAAATTTAGATCCAGTGCAATAATATATCACTCCATTGTAGATAAGTAGAAATAGAAAGGTATAAAATATTTATAAGCCATAATAGTCCATCATACTCACAATACGACACTACACTATCGACACATTCTTTCATAAATTAGGGCTTCTCTTCTTTATTCCTATCCCGTTTGTTGGCTTTTGCCTATCCCCTCATTCCGGTTTTTGTGTTGTGTTGTTGTAATAAACGTAACTATGTACTTAAAAGACCAACAAACAAACAATATTGCATTCGGACGGAATAGGAACTGTTTTTATTTTTCAGGAGAGAGAGGTTTCAGCCTCTTTTGCTTTACCTGTATACATTTTTTGGTTTGTATGAGAGAATTGAGTGTGAAAAGAGAAGAGTTATATTATCGAGCCAAGCCGGGCTCGTTTATGAATTGAATTGATGATTATAAAGGCGAGTAAAATGAGTGAGTTTAGTTTGTTGAAGGTGAAGGGTTTCGTTTCCTTTTTCTTTTCTTTTCATCCCCCACTCCACTCACAACTCACACCACACCACCACCACCACCATCTCAAATAACAGGAACAAGAATAGGGAGTATTTTTTTTCAGATTTCTTTTCATCCCCCACTCTACTCTACTCACACCACCACCACCACCATCTCAAATAACAGGAACAAGAATAGGGAGTATTTTTTTTCAGAATAGGTAAATAATACAGATAGACAGACAGACATATATATTTTACGAACGAGCTAGCTGTTTTTCCACTTTTGTTGTTGTATTTACATTATACACTTCAATAATATTATGTATGCATGTACGTACGTACACATGCATGAATTATTCTAATAAAAAAAATTTATTATTTTTACCTGTATTTTTTTTAACCTGTCAGTCGGTAAGTCAAGGTGGTGCGGTGTAGTGGTGATATGTGTGAGTGAGTGTGTCATATGAAAAAAAGGAAGTCCATTTTGTGTACCTTAGTAAAAAAAACACAAAAAGTGAATATATGTCGGTTTCCTTTTTTAAAAAGGAAATTTTAAGTAGACTGACTGGCACCTTGCATATTTTTTAGTGTGTTTTGTGTCTATGTGCGCTGTGTACTGATAAAGAATTTTTTTTTAAATTGAAGTGATGAAGTAGCATTTTTGGTTACCTATTTTTATCAAGTTTTGTCCACTTTACTTTTTTTTTAAATTACAAAGCCAACAAGAAGCCAAACAGCAAAGTAAAAGTTTTTTATTTTATTTTGTCGGAACAAATTATTATTGTGCTGCTGTTACTGCAAGTTTTTTATTGCAGCTTGTAAAGTTAACGATTTTATTTTATTGTTTTTTTTACAAATTTTGTGCTTTTGTCAAGTGAATGAGTCATACTTTTTTTAAAGAAAAAAAAACCAATACTGTGTGTGCATTCCTGATAGTTTCAAGTGTGAGGATTGAAGATTTTCTCCTTTTTTTTGCTAATTCAAATACTCAATCAAATTCATCATCTTCAAAATTAGCAATCAATTCATTTCATTCAGCTCATCCTTTTCTCTTTACCTGTCGCTCATGACAGAAGAAGAAGGAATATCCCCAAAAAAATTGTATGCAATTTTTTTAAATTTTCTTTTTTTCGTCATTCCCTGTCCCATCTAAATCATAATCAGATAGGTGGTTATTTAGTAGTACTCCTGTCAAAACTCATTTAATTATTTGGGTCCCCTGCCAAAATAAAAAAAAAATAATACGTGTCTGTTTTCCTTACCACCTAATTTGGCATGTGCGCTAATAAAATAGGCATACCGACAACACAACATACACCACAATTTTATTTTATGCCCTATGCAAATCTACAAAAAAAACCAGCACAAGGATCATCATCAGTTCAGGTTCAACGAACAGACAGACAAGTCTGAATACAAAACAAAGTTTATTCTCTGTTGTGATTTTTTGTGTGACATGATGACGGTGGTGGTGGTGGTGACAACGTGATATATGATGATGACATGATCATCATCTTAATTATATGGTATTGACAGTTAAACTGGCAATTATTGTCAGATGTAATGATGCGTTTTTTTTTCTATGTCAAATAAACTCACTCAGTATATTTACCGGTAATACTATCAACAAGGTAAAAACACAATTTTTATTCAAACTGCTGCCTCTTTTCATTCAATAATATAGGCTAAATAAAAAAAACACTAACTGAACAATGAAAAGGATATAGCATGGAGGGATGAATGAATGAATTGCAAAAGTTGTTGATATTTTTTTGCATGCGTGCTGAATATTTGGTGGTTGATTATTTAAAATCTGTATTGTTTCTTTCTCTCTCTCTCTCTCTCTGTGAAGTGTATAATATGCCTTATTTACATATTTGTAATCCGCTACCTTCAAACCATCAATAATAAATACCAGTCTTAGTTAGTGTAATCATCATCATCATCATCGTCAATTTCATCTCATCTCGTCATGTTCATTTTCATCATCGTCATCATCATTTCGGCAACACCATAAACAATAAACATATTTTTTTCCCTCTCTTTCTTTTCTGCATACAAATTAGGTATGCTTCTTCTTGCATTTGAAAAAAATGCACGTACAATTTATTTCTTTTTTTTTCTTTTTCGTCTTCCCTCACGTTCCTCATTTTACTCGTTGTCGCTTCATTTAACTACCCATCTTGTTTACAACTACTACATAGTAGCGGTTGTTTGTTGTTTTTTTTGTGTGTAGTAAAAGGAGAAATAAATGTGATGTGCTTGCTTAAAGACACAATATTATACGTGAGCATTTCGTTAATTATTTGCGGGGACCACACCAAGTCACATTTTTCATATTTATTCATTCATAAAATAAAATTCACCACGAAGAAAGAATCACTACCACCAAAGAAAAATTTTTCAGGGATGATTAATTTTTTTTACGAGAAAAAAAACAACGGTTTTTGTAGAATATTTTTATTATTATTAATTTTTTTTTGTCTCCCTTATTTTCTCAACGAGATAACCAACTAAACTGATGATTATTATTAACTTGCAAAGTAGGTAGTTTAAAAAAAATAATAATGTGGGCTGAGTGAGAGACTGAATTGAACTGGTATGCAGTTTTAAGGCAGTTTGACTTTTTGACTGAAAAAAAAGAAACATTGTTTATGTGTTGCCTACTGACTCACTGACTTTTGGGGTGTACGTCATCTTAAAAAAAATATAAAATGAAGTGGTATGCAGTTTTAAGGCAGTTTGACTTTTTGACTGAAAAAAAAAGAAACATTGTTTATGTGTTGCCTACTGACTCACTGACTTTTGGGGTGTACGTCATCTTAAAAAAAATATTAAGTTTCTTCTTGTGTCAGACAAGCATACTTTATATTTTTTTTACAGAGTAATCAAATCAGCAAACATGAAAAAATACCGGCTAGAAAGAAGGCAGGCTAAAAAGCCCTGCATGTGGCCAAACCCATTTTTCTGCCGATTATTCTATCCTGATGAATTGATTATTATTATCATCGTCACCATCCCCATAATATTATCAAATAAGCCACCGGCAACATTTTTTTGTAAAAAAAAAAAAAAATATGTACAGTCAGACAGACAGACACTACTGCCAGAGTGAACAGATAAGAATCAGATTGTTGATGAACAGATAAGTGTGCAAACTTGATATTTTTAGTTTAAACGGAACAGTTTTCAGTTATGGTCAGCAGCCAGCAAGACAGCGATAATATTTTTTTTAAGGACAGAAGACACAATTCATGGCATGGTATGCCACATCATAAAAAAAAATGGATACATATTTTTTTTTGAGAGTGTAAAATGGTGACAAGATTGCAATAATGTCGACAATGATGACGGTTTCCTTTCTTCGACGAGTTAAAACCATATTTTATTTTGTTGAGTCACCAAAAAAAAACGTGTATTTTTTTGGGAGAAAGAT
Organism: Lepidocyrtoides sp. E14; assembly: GCA_027743805.1. Classification (NCBI taxonomy): domain Eukaryota; kingdom Metazoa; phylum Arthropoda; class Collembola; order Entomobryomorpha; family Entomobryidae; genus Lepidocyrtoides; species Lepidocyrtoides sp. E14. The sequence continues at coordinate 5,174 of JAHZMZ010000534.1, forward strand.
GAAGTAAATAAAAATGCAAAACTAATTTGTTTTTTTTTCTTCTTCTTCTTTTGGGGTGTAGTGTAATCGCTTATGTTTTTAAAATGGTGACAGGTTGTAATTATTTAAAATTAACAAATTTTCTCAAAGGTGAAAAAAATACGGAAAGGAAAACAATTCTGGTTTTTGATAACATGAAAAGGTGACGATGATGACAATGCTAATGATATGACGTGTGTGCATTTTCTTTTTATTTCCCTTTTTTTCACCATTTAAAAATTTTCATACCACACTTTATTTTTTTTGTTCCATTTTCAATGCAAATGAGATAAAAAAAATGTAATAGTACACCGAAAAGTAAGAAGAAAAAAATAGAGAGTAGAGTAGAGTAGTAGTCAGGTCAGATTTGTGACAGCGTCAATGTCAACTGTCAAAAAATAAATAAATTTCATTGCCTATTTGGCTGATTTTACTTACACGAAACGAAACAAAATAAGTGACTCTCTACTAACCTGAAAAAAGAAAAGAAATGTAGATAGACACAGACTTAAAAGATTGTGTTTCTTTTTGCATAGTTATGCAGAAAAAGTGCTAAGTAATATCGCACACGGATTTGTATAACATTTTCATTATGGTCAAATGGTCAAGATTTGATTTTTTTTTTTTTTTTTGGCTTGAACCTCCTTTTATATGGCTTGGTTTTATTTTTCCTGCTTGAAGGGAAAGCTGAAAAAATGTTATTTTTCCTGTCTGCCATGCCAGTCATCTTAATTAAACGTATTATTATTTTTGGTGGTCAACTATAATTTTTTAGTGTTATCATGTGTTTATTCGCGTTAAAATCAGCTCACAATTTTTTCAGCAGTAGTCTTGCACGAATATTGTTAAATAGATTAGTCACAACTTCGAAAGCCAACTTCTTCGTGAATCTTGGATAAAGTGGAGGTAAATTTTCTACATAAATTTTACAATTGTCGCAAATACTTAACAAAAATTTTTCATTTAAGAAATTGTCTTCCTTTCAGCATCCTCCTAATAAATAGGATAAAACTTTTGTTGAATTGATGATGTAATCATATAAGTCATGTAACATCACACTTCTTGAAATTAACTTCCTTTTTGGCAAGTTTTCTAAAAACACGTCTTCTCACTTCTATGCGTTTGTAAAAATCTACTTGCCTACAATATTTAAAGACGATGACCAACACCACCACTACTACCATCAACCACTCTTATCATGGTCGTAAAATCAAAAACATTTTTTTTTCTGAAAGCAATCACCAGACAAAAAAAAAACAACAGCACTTTTTAAAATTTATTTGAAACAAGCACTCTAAAAAAACCGACGATAACACAAAAATAAAATGAGAAATGTGTCATGCATGCATGTCTTCTGTCCAAGTAGATGATTCATAAATTTAAAATATTTATTTTTTAAAAACAAAAAAAGGAAGAGTGAACGAGAAGAGAGATTCTGTCATTTTTATTACATTTGCTGGATGATGGTGATGTGTTGATACATATTTTTTATTTTTTTCGTTGCATGTTTATGCAAAGTTTATAGTCTGCTTATTTATTCTAATGAGCTGTACAAATCGTTTTATTTCTTTATCTCTTCAGTGTTTCGTGGTTGAGATTTAATTGGACGCAAAGAGAGAGAGAGGAAAAGAAGATAGTTTTAAGCTGAAGTAATAAAAATGTTAATAGCTCTACGACATGCTATACATTTTATAGACAAATTTAGTTAATAGGCTAATATTTAAAAAAAAAAAACATTTTTATACTGTCATTTTGATATGTACTTTTAGTCCATGTTTATTTCCTTTCACAAATCACAAGGCGGAAGATTTTTTATTCCTGATAATATTTCACAGCTTGTAATTTTACAGGCATTGTCTTTTTTTTTTTGGTTATGCATGCCATGTGCAAAAAAAAATGTACTGTAACGAAAACCATTATGAATTGTATGCAAATGTGACAACGAGATTAAATGCTGATAATGATGATGATGATGATACGCAATTCACTCACTATGAAAATGATATATTAGGTGATGTCTCACGCAGGGAATGTGTGAGAGAGACAGAAGAAAAAAATATGAATTTATGGAGATGCGTATAAAATATTATGTCTCTTCATTCAGTCACGCCATTTTTAGAAAACTTCCCCTTTTTAATTTTAATTGAAATATTTTATTTTGTTTGGTGCACTGTAAAAACCTTAGAATTCTAAGGTGAATACCGGTAATCAAATTGAAGTATTTTTTTTAAAAAAGTGAATACGAAGTAAAAATGTATGCGTCACTTTTTTACTCGATTTTTTAAATGCAGTTGACAGCATGGCATACAAATTTATTCTACGACATCAGCGACAGGAACGACAGCAAAAAGCCACCTCATTTTATTTTTTTCCTGTGAACTTTAATAATCATGTTGCCACTTCACATTTAAAATAATAACTCCTCATAAAAAAAATAATTCTACGAAATGATGATTCATTCATCCAAAATGTCTTGCTGACTTTAACATTCCATCATAAATTTTTATGATTCAAACAAAATATTAATGCAGTTGAACTACATAATTCGTATGTACACATACGCACTTTTACATCACATCAGATTTATTATAACCTTGCAGTAAGATTTTGCATAATAAAAAAATGCATCTTAATTATGTCAGATAAGCAGATCAACATAATATTTTTTTTTATAACCTTCCTACCTTCTACCAAGTCAACTGGGGTATGAATCATGAATAAATTATCTTACTATTAACAGAACAGGACTTCCCAGCCAGCCAGTTTCAAGTTTCAAACTTCTTACTATAATAATCATTTTGTTTTATTGGACTATGAACTTACGTAAAAAATAAATACACACACCTAAAAATAAGAAACTGAATCAGCTTAGCCCTCACTGCCAACAAACATAATATACCACCACCACCCAAGATTTACATGATAAGACAAAAATTATTATTATGATTTTTTTTTACTAGGTCACTTTCTCATTAAAACTAAACTTGATAAGCTGCTTGTGCTCTGTGGTACACGGTCCTGGCACTGGCACACGCATCATACTTTTCACTTATTGTAAAAATAAATTTATTATCTGTCTGCTGCACTTCATTTCAGTATCAAAAAAAACAGCCAACGGCTACTACATTTCAAGTTTATAAAAATTAATGTGAATTTTCATCAGATAAAAAAAGGAAAAAATAAATTGAGTGCTTTATTGCTCGCAGAGAGAGAGAGAGAGAGAGGGTGCTAAAAAGAAATTGACGTTTTCTTTCTTTTCCTTGCATTCATGATGCAAAAAAAATATATGTACGCCTTATGTATTTGCGCATTGTGCAAATTAGCCCTTGTTATGCCTTGCCAATCATGTTCAATCGCTCAATCATCATCATCATTATCATCTTGAAAAACAAAGTGTTTTATTTTGATTCGTCGACATGTTCAGTGGTTATCATAATAATAATAACAATGGATATTATGATTGTTTTTTTTTATTATTATTGTATCATCGTAATAATAAGCAGTTTGTACAACAAGCACATTTTTGACATTAAACTTTTTATTCTTGGTTGATGATGATGGTAGTATGTAGTAATAAAACATAATTGTCTGAAAAGGCGGTAGGCGGTGCGGTGCTGTTAAAGTAAAGTATGGAGTATAGGAATAGTAATAGTAATTACTGTGTGTAGGCATTCAATGAATTATTATAAAAAAAATACGTCAACATAACATTGTTTTTTTAAAAATGTGTTTTATTCAGGGACAAAAATCGACAGTGATAATGTTAAAAACTTTAATAAAATAAAGGCGTAGGCTATAATTGAAAAAAAATGTATGTCAGTCGAGCAAAAATAATGAAAATATGGTCAAAAATCAATATTTTTTTGTTTCCGATGTGGAAATAGTGAATCACCAAAGTATATGGGCACTTTTTTTGATTTGCTGCAAAATATTACAGTAAGGGATGATTTGGACGACCTTATTTTTTGATAAAATGACCTAACAACTGTAATCAGGAAAGATGACGCTACATTATTTCTCCGTAGAAATTTAGCTTACGACAGACCAACGTAATATCCTGATTAGAGCGTGCAATTAGGCTTGCTTGCATGATCAATGGCAAGATCTTTTCCATAATAATATGCTTATGCGTATCTTTACAAAAAATGCAAAGTAAGCCCATACAAAGTAGAAACGATGAAGCAGGAAAAATATTTCCTTAAAAAACACGCTTCAGCGGATATATCCTTGACTTTTGCCTGTGGTGTGGTGAGTTATGCACATATAAGATAGGTATGCATATTATTTACAGTCTTAGTTCTCTTCTAATTACTACAACGTCCGTATAATATCTAAATATTTATTATTACCTATGTGCAACGGTAACGGACACGTTTTTATATTCGTTCATGCATAAATAATAAACTCAAAACGAGCTACACAAGCTATACATATATACAAAGATAAACTTTGTAGTAAGACTTTAAGATTAAAGATGAATGAAATTTATAGAATGAAGTTATGTACAAATAACTGCATTTTATTCAACAAAGGAATGTGTAAAAAAATATACCTGTATTTATTTTTGTACTACTACTCCTTTATCCAAAGCACACATGATATTATGATGTGTGAAAAAAGGGTTGGGTCTGTCGTCCGTCGTCCGTGGGTAAATGTTACGCTAAGGAAAGAAAAAAGGCTTAAAGATAAATATTCTCTTCTCACAGGTGTCACATTCTTTTTCTACATTCCTGCTAAATGCTGTGAGATACCTAATAATGACAGGTTAAAATAAAAGTATAATTTTTTTTCAATATTTAAATTCCTCAGGAATTTATTATACACAGACTCATTTATTTGTACTAAAACCGATATGTGTATTTTTACTGTAGTAAAATTAATTGAAAGTTACCTAAAATGTACAGTTCACTTTCCCGGGAAGAAAACTGTCTTTCTTTTTTTATAAAAAAAAAAATATAGTTATGATAGCCATCGGATCCAAAAATGGAGAATGTGCCGTTTCACACCGTAAAAACCGGAGGATGAATGATGATGACAGATGGTACAGGAATGCTACACATACAACTTCCTATGAAGATGTGTAGTATTATCACATGATATGACCATATAAAAAACAGGAAATTTTATGGTTGTAGGTAGTGTGGGAAAATCCTTTTAGTATTTTCATTCGCACTGAAATAATACCCATACTGATAATAATATTGACAACTTGTTAGGTAGGACGGTGAAGGTGAAGGTGACGAAGGTGAAGCAGCAGGTGGCAGAGCATATTTGTTTGCTTTGGTAAAAGTGGGGAAAAAAAACTTAGAAATTATTAATTGCTTAAAAAATAGAAATATTTTACTTTTAAGTTTGATAAGTAATTCATCATAATTTTCTGTCACTTTATTTTCTTTGAAAAAAAAAATATTTTTGTAAAATCTTTTAAAATAAAATTTAAAATGAATGCGCCTACAAAATATTTTAGACAGTGATGATGATGATAATAATGATGATGAAAAACAAATGACGAATAATAATACCCTGTGCTAAAAAGTCATAAAAAAATATTCACCTTTGGCCCTTGTCCTGTAAAAACATTAAACCAATCCTTTATTGTCCTTTTTCCTTCCATCTTCCATTATCATCATTGTGTTGGCTCATGCAGCATGCATGCCTACCTTAAAATTTGAATGAGCGAGCATAGTAAACACAATGCATTTTAACACGCTGACAATGAAAAATGCAAAATTATTTATTCTTCATGTAGAGTACTTAAAGCTATGTGAATGGTTGGTAAACAAGAGGCAAATGCACTTTGGAAGGTTTACATGAGAAAATAAGAAGAAATGAAAAAAAATGTATTGCTAGCTTGGCAGATCATGTCATCATCATCATCGTCATCATTATCATTTTTTTAGTTATTTTGTACAGGTGTTAGATTATGAGGTAATAAAAAGGAGCAATGGAAAGGAAAGAAAAAGAGGAAATATTTTATGAGGGATTTTTTCAAGATGAAAAAAAACACTTGTAATTTTCTCTCTGTGCTTCTATTTATTGCATTGCAAGCAAAGTGCATAATATTATGGGCGTAATTACGACCACTTGAGATTCCGATGCGTTTTCTGCTCTGCTGTTGTAAAAATATTATGACAGTCCTGAGTGAAGTGAAGTGGATTAGACTGGATAGCGAAGAATTTTTTCCAAGAATTGAAATTAGCCAAGCTAAAAAAATTTAGCTTCAGGCTGGCTGTACTTTGATTTGTGACGGGAAAAATGAAAGAAAAAAAAGTAAAGTTTTGTAACAAAAAAAAATAAATATTGCACACATTTTTTTTTTCTTTCCTTGAGAAAATATTTTTTAAATAAGGTTGGTTCGCTTCACCTGAAAGAAAAGAAAATACTGCACACGACTTTATTATTCATTATATAATTATTTATTTATTTAAAAAAAACTACATTTTCTCAACAGATTACGTGGACTAATCCCGGTTGGGAGTCTGCTGCCAGTAGAAATAGCAGTTTTTTTGCAAAAAAAAAAAATATTGTAGTGTAGTTAGTTGTGTAGCTTAATAATTTTGTTTAAAAGTTTAACTGCAATAAATAAAAAAAACACAAGTTTAATAGACAACTGACGACGTCTACCTGAAAAATTACTGCTGTTACGTATTCATTTACTGCATAAAAATTTAACACGGTTATATGGGCATTTAATCGGCTATAAAAGTTGGTGGTAAAAACATGCAAGTTCAAAGTTTTCTGTAGTCGTTTTTTAAGATGATGACGAATAATAATGCAAAGTGGTTCAAGAATCATGATTCATCATTATTATTATTATAAAATAAAGTAGTATTACAACAACACCAGCAACAGTAGCAGTTAGTAAGCAAGACATTGTTAAGAAATTTTTTCTTTTTGAAAAAAAATTGCTGCGATGATGATAAGAATATTTTTTTGGCAAATATGGCAATTCATTGGCAGACTTGTTTTTTTATGATGGTTGTTTATGTGCAAAAGCAAAATTCAGAGAATAAAAGAGCTTCTTGTATTATTTTTTTTTTAGCAAAAAAATAAAAACTAAACTGGTGTTAAATGATCATATCGTGTGTGTGTGTTGAGAGTTTTCAATTTGCAGAAAGAGGTACTTAGGTATTCAGTATTCAGTTTACTGGTCTAGCCATTTTGAAAAGTGGATAGTTTAAAAAGTTTGTAATTTCATATTTTACGCTGGCCAAAAACAGAAGAATTGTTTCTGTTTTTTTTTATTTCAGAGCGAGAGAGAAAAATGATAACAAATTAATGCTTCGTGGTGGTAATGATGATGGATGGATAATGATTTTGTAACCGTAAAAAAATAGTTTTGCATGATAATTGCCCACTTTTTGTAGAGTAGTCTATCTTCTTCCTAAGGAAAAAAAGCAGACGAGAAAAATAATTTATAGATACATTCCTATCTCAACTGGATATGGTCAAAAGAAGAAGAGGAAAAGAAAAAAAGTAACAGTGAAAACACATCGAGTGCTCAATTCAAGATAAAATTAAGAAGGCGAGAAAATAAAAGGATTTTTCTCACATTATTTTTATTCTCGTGATGAATCAAGTATTCCTTTTGAATGGATGGATCTTGGATGGATAATACCGCAAATAAAATGTTAGGGAAGAACTCACGTCATTTTTTTTTACTATGTTGGGTTATAGGGTAAATACGTAAGAGTGAAAATTTATCGATTGAAATTGTTTATAAGAAATGTAACATTTTGACGCTCTTAATGAGATGCATATTCAAGTGAACCCAAATCTAGCTGTAGATCCGACACCTCCTCCAATTTGTTAACTTTCCAAACTGATGTATGTATGTGACTTCGTGCAACTTAAAGTCGTTTATTACTCGACTTAAACTTTCAGCTTTTCACCCCCCTCGTGTGTGTAAGAATAAGAAAGTTTATAAAGCTGTAAAGTATTTTTCCCATTTGACACTCTCTAAGCCGNACTTTCAGCTTTTCACCCCCCTCGTGTGTGTAAGAATAAGAAAGTTTATAAAGCTGTAAAGTATTTTTCCCATTTGACACTCTCTAAGCCGTTTAAATTTCAAGTCAAACAATTCTATAGAATAACTGTACATCTATCTGACACTTTTCTTCTTTTTTTTCCTATAAAAATTGCAAAATTTTAACAGATTTACAACCGTACAGATTTACTTTGAAAAAAAAAAAAACCAAGATTTCTCGTTTCATCTATCTCATTAGAAAAAAATAACGTAAACATTTCATTTTCATAATTTGACAAATAACTTGCAGTAAAATTTATTAAAAGACAGCTCATATTTTTCTCCATGATAATGTCCAATTACTCCACTTGATTAGCATTATAGAGTGCGTACGCCGTATTGTGCAGTAGCCGTTTTTATTTTTCGAACCAAGTAGAAAAAAAAAAAATATTTAGAAACAAATTCATGTCCTATAAAAAAATAGTCATGTTGTGTGCTTGCTTGTGCTGCAAAATTTGAAAGCGAGATAATAATTTCGTAAACATTTCATTTTCATAATTTGACAAATAACTTGCAGTAAAATTTATTAAAAGACAGCTCATATTTTTCTCCATGATAATGTCCAATTACTTACTCCACTTGATTATTATAGAGTGCGCGCGCACGCTGTATGCAGTAGCCGTTTTTATTTTTCGAACTAAGTAGAAAAAAATAATATTTAGAAACAAATTCATGTCCTATAAAAAAATAGTCATGTTGTGTGCTTGCTTGTGCTGCAAAATTTGAAAGCGAGTCGCAATTATTATTACCATTACGTAACCGTAAAACTGTCCGTGCTCATATTTATACCGTCTTGCTTCTGTGTAAATTCTCAACAATTTTTTTATGATGGCTTAATTATTATCACGAATTTTCATGACCAAAACATTTTGCATGTGAGCAAAAAAAAAATATACAATCTTTTACCACCATCATCATCATAAAACTTCACATTATTACGGATTATTATTTTGATGGTAGCAGTAGTCAGTTAGTAGTAGCCACTACTGTACTGTTATTATTATTTTTTTATTGTTGCATAATGAAGTGAACCTGCTCTTTTGTATTAAAATCACCACCACCAAAAAAAAAAAAAATTTTTACTAAATATTTTTTTCTTTTTTTTTTCAGAGAGACCAGCAATGTCGTACAATACAGCACTGGAAGATCCCCAAAGCTGGCCATTTTCGGTTCGTTACACTGCTTCACCCTACAGGAAATCCAAGTTTCCGGTGGATGGTACAACTGCCAAATCGTCCTCAACAACAACAACCAGGGATGGCATAGTAGTAGTACCACCACCACTCCCTTCAAATTGCGATGTACCATCATCTTCCTCCTCAAATCACATGATAATGTCCCAACATTATCCTCATCAGTTTCAGTCATTATCCTCCTCCTCCTCCTCTCAGGCGCAGTGGCTGGGATCATCATCATCATCCTCAGAAAATAATGGGGGCACATTATCATCATCAACAGTCACAAGTGGATCATACAGAACGGACAGTGGTTTAATTAATAACGCAGGTGGAATAATTAG
>JAHZMZ010000535.1:0-15417 GCA_027743805.1 Lepidocyrtoides sp. E14
CTGCATTTCTGCAAATTCTTGCTCAGTGCTGTAGAATTTTTCGTTTCCTTGCTTTCCTAATAAATATTGTTCTATATTGGCTGCCGATGTTGAATCCTCCAATATGTAGATTTCATCTTCTTTTTCATATTTAATTAAGTGAGTGGGTGCTTTGGAAACTGAGCAAATTTCATTCCAGTCTTCGTCGTATTCTAGAAGAATAAATTGAGCTGATACTTCTTTCAACTGGCTGCTGGATGTGGTTGTGCATTTCGGCCTAGCTATGTGTGTCAAGGCAAGTCTATCAATATCCTTAAACACAAAAATGTCCTCGAGATCGTCCTTAAATACCTTCTTGTCTAACTCAAATCTGTTGGACAAGACCCTTGGTATATAGTAAGGTAGTGGGGGAGGTATAGTGTCATGGACAAGTCGCAGGGCACTTTCAACACTTTGTGGTTTCAAGCACAGGTCAAGATATTTAGATTGGCCAAGAGAGGATATCAATTCTGTCTGAATCTCATCAATTTCTTGTTGTTTTAGTAATTGATTTAATGATGAAGTCTTTCCTGATAGGAACACGAGCATCTCACCAATCCCGTGTTGAAAAACTCCGTCCGAGAGAATTTTATGAGCACCACTTTGACAAGAAATTAGCAGGGCTTGTAGTACTGAAGCATATCCAGCAGTCCTTGTTTCCAAAATTTCATATAGCAGCTTGATTTTTGCCATGTTTCCTGATTTTGATTCCTAGGAATTTCAATTATCCTGAATGATCATTCTCCATTTTTAAAATAATTATTATTTTTAAGTACAATTTTAAGCGCATTTGAGGTTATTTGCTGGTTTACCAGTAGGTCAATGTCGGCTTTTCCTATTGCATGTACAGATTGTAGATATGCCAAAAACTGTGGGCTACAGGATGTCTGTTCCAGCAAAGTGCCCAAGTGCTCTGTAATATGATTCTTTTGCCACATTTCCATGGTTCCAAGAATTGAAAGACCAGTACTAGAATTCCTATTAAAAATTCAATTACAAAATCAAACCTAAATTTAATTTTGGTGACCAGTAGTATTCACTTTGCAGATGAATGAACCGATTCTGATGCAAGCCGTTTTAACACGATGACATGCGTATTTTCCCTTCACAATGACTTACAAGAACAAATGGCTGCCAGAGGTGAAAGTAAATTCAATCCAAAGTTATTCTTCTTACTTCAAAATCAGTTTCATTTACTCAGCGACGCGTTTCATGAAATTATATTACATTTCAGCAGGCTAGAGACTTGTTAACTTATTAGGAAACTTTGATACAAAATATGTTTTCAGTTTTATATTTATCAAGTCTGCACATTTTGTGAGAACTTCCTTCAAGTTGCTTGTTTTGTTGAACACTATTTTCTGCGTTTATGTTTGCATATTATACTTGAAGTTAAGTCGACTGTGCGTATGCCATCTCCCTAAACACCAACATGAACAAAATTAATTTTTGTCTACGTTAAAAAATGCACACTGAAAGCCTGTAACAGTCAAATAAATTTGTCTTGACAAAATATAAAATGACAGAGCAAGGTATGTATGTGTTGAAAGAGAAAATGTATTTATGCAAATATTCAATACATCGCCTGAATGCGTGTCAGCAATCATGCTGATAAATTTTATTGCGTAATAAAATATTTTACCAAAGTCAGCTCCCATGGGTTGACGTTATAAAAATGGCAAAACTGGGAAATTGTCAGTGGTAAGGAGTAAAGCCACGTTATCTTGGTGGATTAGCTGATAAATAAAAATCCAAAAGTTTAAACTGAAGTATCGTTTGATATTGTAAAATCATTGTGCTCAGTGCTCATATCAGTTAATGCAAATAGGAATTTACCTAATCAATGTTTAATGCTTTAACATATGTACCATATATACTTTTTTCTCGTTCGTATTTAGAATCGGCCATTAAGTAGCACGCGTTGTTTTAACATTATTAGACGGGATGTATGCGCCAATAATAAGAGCATCGAACGGATGCTAGTGGTCAGCAAATTAAAAAAAAATTTTCATGTGATATTTTATTCATATCAATTAGATAAAAAAAGAGATATAGCTAGTTAAAAATGTTTTCCGTATAACATGGTATACTTTCAACTTAAAATTAGGTTTAATGCTTACTTAAAGGCGTCGGATCTATAGGTAATAATTCATATTGTGCCTACTTAAATAAAACCAACTTATTCCTGCTAAATGGGTATCTTAAACAGGCATAATACAGATTTTCTTCAAACAGAAGGCGCACTATTCAATTTGTATAGTCAAAAAAATAAGCTATATAATATGCATCTATGAACAATAACTATTGTGTCCGTTTTGTGTTTTGAATTTTTTATGTTATATTTAATTCGTGTATGCATAATTAAGTTCATAAGTTTGATCTAGTTGGCATTATTGTTTTTAATGAAGATAGGTATAATTTTAAATGAGTAGATACACACAGAAAATATTAGTACTGGCATGGCAAAAGATATTTGATGGTAGCGGCGGTGCTTGCTAAAATTAAAATGAGTGTATAGTGCAGTGCAGCCAACATGGATTTTTGGGCATTAATTCCTAATAAAATGAAAAACTTTTTAAACGAAATCTTATAGTTCTTAAAATTACTTCCTCCTTCTGATAAAGTGATCAGCTATCTTTGATTTCGAGCTTTTTTACTTTTCTAGAGGTGACCCTTCACTGAAACCTGTTTCGAACAACTATTGAAAAGCTACCAACAAGGCAAGTACTATGGACTAGTACTTTTATATCTTATAACAGCTCATAATGAAATGCTTATTAGGTTTACGTACGTATATTTTTAGGTATTTCATAATATTTCAATATAACAATGCTTACTATAGCTCCATAGGTATGCATAGTATTGTCATTTCTGCAAAGGTAAATACATTTCACGAAAATATTAATGAAAATAGCCTAAGAGGGATCCCAACATAAAGGTTTTTATACAAGATTTGTAACTAATTGCACCACCTTATTAAGTATCTGTCGCTTCGCTTTATATAATGTAACGCACTAAATCTACTACAACTTGGTTCCTATAAATGTATTTGGAATTTGGTTTAAGGCTAAGTATTTTAGTAGGCATGTATAAGCACTTTCATGGAATAAAAGTGACCTCTATATTAATATTAAATACTAATAACTCTAAATACAATTTGCGTACAATTGATGATGCAAATAAACGACGCATTAATGTCATTACTACTTAAGCAACCAATAGATTCATCAAATTGTCCACCATAATATTCATCCAGTCCAGAAAGGTACTCCTGTTCATATTACAGAAGGGATATGCTATCGATACGGTAACTGCTCGAAACGAAAATGCATTTTTGTGAAAGATGGTCCTTCTTGGTATAGTATGCAAAACGGTTGCTTTGAATCCAGTCCAATTTCGCTCCATCTTTTCCATCAGATTACATTCAAGACTAGCCAAGTAGCAAATGATTGGAAAACAGATCAAACCAAATATTCCTATTGCTGCCTCAAATAAGCCCGTTCCATAGAGAACATCTGAGTACTTTATGAGAAAGTAGCAATCAATTGTCGCAATGATATTTATTCCGGCAAATTGAGCAGCCAACTGCCACCGAGCCAGAATATAATTTGCGATTGCGAGAAGAACTTGTTGGCATCTGTAGAATGAAGTTAGTTGGTCTTCATTTAGCAATCCCAATTCTGGTGTTTGGTAGAGCCATTTTCCACGCCTTTTAACTGGAGCCACGTGTGCTTTGTTCAGATTAATCATCAGGAACCAAAAGATGCTGTTTTGAATGACATACAACATCATGTAGATTAGTGTCAGAATGATGGAGGTACACATGCATATAGCGTAAGAGTAGCCAAAGGTAAATGGAATTGTCCACCATGAGAAGCCAAAGTCGATTTCTAGGAGATCTTCAAATATTGCCCGGATGGGTTCAGCCGGATGAAGAGAAAGACAGGGAATTATGATTTGAAGAGATGTTGCTATAGTCAAAGCTAACTCTCCCAGATACTCAGCATTTCTCAAAATCTTTCGCATAGTTGGTGATAGATTTATTTCTCCATCAGTGTCGAGTAGTAGAATTTGCTTCATTTGATCATCCATTCGGTACAATTCATTGTAAATGAAGACAATTACTTCTCGATCAATTATTAGAATGTGTCCGAAGCTTAGAAGAACCACAAGAATAATCCAGTACGCAGTAGCGATTAGTATGAGTATAATGCTAAGAAATTCCTTGTGCCTTAGGTTTTCATCTGACTCGTCTTCGACCGCGTCCTCGGGAATTGATGCAACAAAGTAGTACTTGTTCAGAAATAATACTGTGAGTAAAGCAACCGCTGCGATGCCAATGTAGAAAGTTGTATACCACATCCAATAGAAATACGTCTTGGCCATCTCAAATTGACCCGTTTTTTTCTCATAGTAGAAACCAGCAAGTCCTGGACCATATTTCATGAGGATCCCGAACCGAAGTTCTAGTGTGTTTCTCATCTGCTTTGTAATCATTGTGAATTTTAGAGGCAAAGGTTTTAATTGCGTTGCGGTGAGTATGAAATGTGAAAACTTTTATTGTAGGTTGCTTGAAAGGAACTGGGAATTTTTCCAAGTGTTTTTATTCTTGGACGCGTTTGATAACACTTATTTTTAGGGAAGTAGAAAAGGCAGTAGCTTTTTAATGAGTGGCATGGCATGTGCACGAAATTGTTTCTTACATTTGGTAAACTTTCCCTCTAAACTGTCGCAGAAATGGTTATAACCACGCGAAACCTTGAAATTTTCAATCAAGCTATCTTTTTTGTCTTGATAAGGCTGTTGGTTAAAAAAATAAATTATGTTTTTTAATCATCTAGAAATCAGTTTTGGAAAAAACGATGGAGCAACTGAACAAATACAATTTGCTGCACACTGCACTGCAATACAATGCTTCCAAAATGTGTATGGACATGACTGTGCGTTTAATACAAAGTGTTGAGTAGGTATGCACGTAACTCTAAAAACAACTTTGGGGCAAGCAGTTTAGATTTGCACGAAGCACATTATGTAGAAAACGTGAGGTGTATCATTTTCATGAGGCAAATCTACTTCAAAAATTTAATTTAATTGAACTAATATTATATCAGATGAACCATGAATTTCGTTTTTAAGTACATACCAAACACATATGTATATATGAAACATATAATTAAGAACTTGTGCATGCTTGAAAACGCTCAAGCTGAAACTTTTTACGTCGCTTTTACTTACAGTTTAGGTATATTGTAGTGCCTATTTATGCATGTATTCTATTTTATTTGGGATGGGATAATAATTAGTAAATTTAAAATGAACTTTCAATCAATGTTCTTTCAGAATATAATATGGTCAACTAATTATGTGCATTTACACAAAATTCAATAGGTGGGGTCTAAAGGGCAGCACGTTTAACGTTTATCGGCCAAGTCAGAGAATAGAGATCACGAGCATTGAACACCATTCGATTCCATGCTCGTTCCCATTTCTTCATAACCCATTTATTTTTTTTAAACCAATGGAAAGATTTGTAGATAAGTAAATACATGAGGATAATAATGAGGATATGCGAATGACGAAGAAATGGTGTTCAAGACCTCAGAATCACAAACGGATTTGATTGATACTTTTATTCACTAATTTGCAAGTTGTCGTAAAATTGTATGCAAGCTATTCGCAACGTTTTGTGGTGCTAATAACCAAAACTCTAATTAGAAGTAGCAAGTCTTTTTCAGTGGAATACAAAAAGAAATTGTAGTGGGAAATAAACCGTACGCGTACTAGCCGTGAGAAATTCAGTAATAAAAATACAAAAAATAAGAAACGTTACATGCTTCTGAAGAAGAGCCATTATATGGCAACGAGCGTAGCTGTATTAATTTTATCCTCCCAAATATATTTTGCAGTTTATTTTATCACTTTTTCCTAAACTAAAATTAAGCTAAACTTCCAGTTTTCTTGAAATACTTACTACAACAATTATTTTAAAAGCTTGTACACAATGCAAAATACACACTTTTTATATTATAAAGCGATTGAAAAATTTCAAGCTAGGCTACCAAGAGATTTACCAAGTTATCCACTAAGACATTTGCCCAATCCAGAAACGTGCTTTTGTTTACATTACAGAATGGATATGTTATAGAAATGTTTACAGATCTGAATGACACAACCTCCTTGTAAAACCCTGACTTCCTAGGCAATGTCCGCAAAGCAGTAGTTTTAAAACCGATCCAATTTTTCTCCATTACATCCATTAGCCTACATTCCACACTAATGATATAGCATGGAACCAGTGCCGCAACCATGCAAACAACACCGATTCCAGCCTCTGTGATGCCGTTCTCGTAGTAAACCTCCGAGTAATTTATGAGATGGACGGCACCGATGGTCGCAATTGCATTCATTCCAGCAAAGTGTAATGCCATCTGCCAACGAGCCAGTATGATATTTGCCTTTCCGGTCAAAATTTGCTGACATCTGTAGAATTTAGCCAGTCGAGCTTCATCCAGCATTCCTAGTTCCGCCGTTTGATAGTGCCATTTCCCGTTTTGTTTTACTGGAGTAGGATTCTCGTCAAATTTTGTCATCCAGAACCAAAATACACAGTGCTCAATCATAAAGAAAACAAGATAGACTGCCGTAAGAAAAATGCAGGTACACATGTATATGGCAAAGAAGTAGCCCAAGACAAAAACGACAGTCCACATGGAATATCCAAGCTCAATTTCAAGAAGACTTTCGAATAGATTTCGAATGGGTTCTGAGGGATGTATGGATAGTGATGTGAGCATAAATGGCATGAACGTTAAAAGAGCAAAGGGATAGTAGCTCAACTGCTCAGTTCTTTTTAGGTATTTCCGCATTCTTGGTGATAGATACATTTCTTCATCGGTATTGTCAAGAAGAATCTGCTTCATTTCTTCATCAATTTGGTACAATTCATTGTACAGGTATGCTATATCATCTCTTTCGATTATATTGATGTGCCCAAATATCAGTTGCATAACTAAAAGAATCCAATAGCAGGCTGCGGATCCCAACAGTAGATGCTTAGTAAACAATGTTTGTCTCATATTTTGATTCTCTCTTTCTATTTGCTCGTAATCGGGAATGGATGCGTTGAAGTAGTACGTGTTCAAAAATACTATGGTTATGAGTGATACTGCTGCAATGCCAACATAGAAGGTGATACTCCAATTCCAGTAGAGATAGGTTTCTGTTTTGACAAATTGGTTGAGTTTACGGTCGTAGTAAACGCCAGCACATCCTGGACTGTATTTTAGGAGCCGACCGTAGCGGAGCTCAAATGCCCTTTTATGTCTTTTAGTGATCATTTTATTTTTCGAGTCTGTAGATTTAGCAGGCAGGTAACTTCATTGTGTGCTTACATTTACATTACGAGAAACTTGCACGGGTCGTAAATAAGAAAACATGATTACTGTGTTACTGCATTGTCCAACCGAAAATCTTTTCTGTGGCATCACGTAATGGTCCGACAAACCTGCGGCAAAGCTAAAAAGTATTTTATTTTTTTTATTTTAGCATCGTAATTCCTTTCAAACAACCCATTAAAACTCATAAACTCCTGAAAAATGCAATTCATTTTTGAAGGTGCTAGTATATTAGTAGTAAGTTTTAAAACTATGGGAAATGAAAATAAGTTTATGTCAAGCTATTTTACCTCATGTTTTACTTGTTTTGTTGAAACGTTGCCTGCAAATAATGAACAGTCATTTAAGCACCTAGGAAATATAACTGAACAAAGTAAAAAAAAGAACAGAAAACTAACTGCTTTAGCGTTGATTTATTACTTGGATAAATTCATTACAATGGTGGTATAAGAAGAAGATGTAGTCTTGTTTTTCTCCATTTATTTGTACACAAATGCTTCCGTATTTTTAGGTACCATCATTATTTAAGACAATCCTATATAACATGGTGCTTTGTGCGACAGTGTTGAAGTAGTACTCACCAGCTTCAAGAGACTAACAGAGCGGGAGTATAAATTTGACCATCTATACTTACATAGTTACATACTTTTTTTAATTTATTTTTTACCTTCACGAAGCTTCGTAATGTTCAGACTATTTTAGGACGTTTATAATAGCATAGAGAAGGGTAGCTAAAATTAAACGCGAAATACATGGAGAGGTATAGAAAATATTAAATAACAACGCAACGTTTCATTCATTTTCGATTACATTTCACTGAAATTGATCGATCATAGATAAGATAGTTTCCAGTATTTTCGAAACCAGGAAATGGAGACGAGTACAACTACTTAAAGGTATTTCAAATGTAGTGAGCTTGTAGTGCGCAACGAGATTGTAAACTTAACTTTTGCATACCTATTTTATAATAGTCGCCATTTTTAACCATTTGTTCTTAATTTTTAAGAGAATTTATTTTTATCTGCATAATATAGACTATATTCATCTTGTCTATCAATGTTTGCATGTAGCAAGCTGCTCACTTCAAAATTTCGATAAATGAATAGAAGGACGATGTATGCAACAGATATAATATAGACTATATTCATCTTGTCTATCAATGTTTGCATGTAGCAAGCTGCTCACTTCAAAATTTCGATAAATGAATAGAAGGACGATGTATGCAACAGTTACGGGTAACGTATGCAAATTTTTATTTGAAGAATTTCAAAATCCATCATAATAAGTATATCTACCCATGTATGTATAGAATCTATTAAAATATGCATATTTTTTGCAATTGAAGCATGCATTTTTAACCTTTTAGGTTATATAGTGCTGCTCCTATAAAATCAATGTAGTTTTGTTGATAAAAGCTTAGAATAAAATTTGATTTCATGAAGACATGGCCTATATTTTCTGTAAAGATGTTTCTCAAAATGCTAAAATTATGTTCAGCATGCCACAAGGCTGTTTCCATTTAAGTTATTTTGAATTAAGTTCTCTGTAGACTTGGTAGCATCATGAATTTTAAATGAAAATGACAGCAAAATATTACACATGAAAATCAAGTAGTTTTATGATTACATTACGCAAAAAAACGACGACAAAATTTAAAAAATACGTAAGCTTAAATCGCAATGCACATTATACTTATTTATTTGTTCAGAAGTCAGCATTATACTATACAATGTAGTATTTGATACAGGTGTTTGATATGAACTCCATTTTTGATTCCTAAGATAAAATACTTAGATTTCGTAGGCCTACTGTATTATCTTTCTATTTAATACTTACGAGGTCGAATTAAGCCACGGAAAGAGTAACTATATTGTTAACCAAAATATTTGACCAATCCAGAAATGTACTTTTGTTAACATTGCAAAACGGATATGCAATTGCTGTATTAACAGCTCGAAATGACAGTGCTATTTTGTACAACTCTGACTTTCTCGGAACCGTATGCAAAAGTGTTTCTTTAAAACTAATCCAATTTTTCTCCATTCTATCCATAGCACTGCATTCAACATTGCCCATATAACAGGCGATGAAAAATACAACAATGAAACTAATTCCAATTGCTGCTTCTGCAAATCCGTTTCCATAGAAGACTTCAGAATGTTTCAAAAGAATGTAGCCACTAATGGTAGCGAGAATATTAATTGCAGCAAACTGCAAAGCATTCTGCCAATGTGCCAGTACATCGTTAGCCTTTCCAAGGAGAACTTGTTGACATCTGTAAAATGCCGTTAGTCTTTTTTCATGTACAAGTCCCAGTCCTGCAGTTTGGTAGTGCCTCTTTCCCGTTTTTAGCACAGGGCCTACATGATTACCATCCAATCTTGTCATCCAAAACCAAAACACGCTGTGATGAGTAACAAAAAATATCAGATAGCATGCAGTCAAGAGCATACAAGTACACATGTACACCCCGTAAAAGTAGGTGCCGAGGAACAAGATCGTTCCAAGAGATAATTCAAATTCCATTTCAAAAAGATCTACAAATAGAGCCCTAATCGGTTCTGACGGGTGCAGGGTAAGTAGTGTAAGCACGAATGGTGCCATTGTCAAAATAATGCAAGGAAAGTAACTCAATTGCTCATTGGTTTTCTGGAAATTTCGCATATCTGGTGAAAGGTACATTTCACCGGAAGTATCTTCGAGTAGGATCTGCTTCATTTGAATGTCGACTCGATACAGCTCATTGAAAAGGTTGGCGATGTTTTGTCTTTCATCAATAAGAAGGTTGCCAAAGATTTGCTGGTTAAATAGAATAATCCCGTAGCAAGCTGTATACCCCAACAACACATCATTGATAAATTTGTTTTGCTCGGTGTTTGCCACTGAATTCGTTTGTTCCTCGTCTGGGATTGAAGCAGTGAAATAATACTTGTTTGCAAATAATACAGCAAGAATTGCTACTGTTGTGTTGCCAAGGTAGAATGAATGTCGCCACATCCAGTAGAGGTATGACTTTGTCATTGTAAACTGACCCGTTTTTTGCTCGTAATATATTGCTGCACATCCAGGGCTGTATTTAAGCAAAGTGCCAAACCGGAATTCAAACGGTCTTCTGATTTTTTTTGTAATCATGTCTTATATGTTTTGCAATGGGAAAATATCTCGCAACTTTTCGGTGGTTAATAATATATGTAGATATTTTGGGAAAGCTGTTTCCTGGGCTGAATGTTTGCCTTGACGTGCTTTCGAAATTTTTATTATCTAATTTAAGTTTTTACTTTTTGGTGTAAGGCTAGCAATACTAGCCTAGCATATAGTGCAATAATAAGAAATGTCGTGTGATTTACAGAATAAAGAAGCAGTGGATGGAAAATTTTACCAGTAGCGACTGGGAACCGTACACACAACGATTACTTAAGCTTATATGAAAACACATATACCATGCTTTGAAAAAATATTTAACGAAACTGATCGCACTTTTCAATAAGTTGAAATGATTAAAAGCTGCTTTAGGTACATACCTAGGTACGTACATGGAAGCAAATGTTTACTATAAAAGGCTTAAAATAATTACGTATTTTGCGAAAACTTATTTAACCTACCTATACATATTTAAATTTTATTTGACATACAAAAAACTCTCTTGTGGGTTGAATTGAATTTTTATAATATTCTTTTGAAATTAAAAATTGGTCTAAATATTTTTGATTAGGTTTGAATGTAAATTGCTTCTCCGAGTTTTTCAGTTGAGACATAGTTTCGAATTTATTCATTTTATTACGCACGTGTCTGACTTTCAGAATGATTGTGCAATATTTTCTTATTTAATAGGTAATTTATTAGGCATCGTTTTTCATTTGTTTATAAGTTTGTCTGATGTAACCATTTTTACTGTAGTATAAAATCAAAACTTTTTATGAAAAAATAAACCGGTACAACGGAATACCGAAGTAGCGTAAGCAGCAACGTACCAATACAAAAACTCAAAAACAATTATTACGAAGTCAATTGCATCTCCAGTACATTTTTAATTTCTTATATGCATAAAACACCAACTCTGCAAGAACCAGTTTCGTTCCTTCGATCACAACTGAAACAGCTCGACCTGATGATCAAGAGTGTCTATGCAAATTTGCTTGTCATGAAAAGCTCTCGCGAAACAACGATTTGATGTGCAATGGGAGGGCTTGATTTACATGATTTGATCTGCCCATTGATTTTTCGTTCGACCCCGCGCCTTTGAATGTAAAAAATTTCATTGTTTTCAAAATGTGCAATTTCATTAGGCCTACCGTAGCAGATCAAGCTTATGCTTCATATTTCTGTTAGCATCATAACTGTAAAGCATAACCGGCATATTGGTTCAATAATTATAATTTTTACAAACTCTCAAACTTTTGAATTAAATACACCACTGTTAAGGAAGCAACGTTCAAATAACAACAGTTTCTACTAACCAACACAATTTCCACTACAACCGCAAGTGTACAACACTTGTAATTAAAAAGCGAAAATTAACTAGGAAGTTACGCTCCCATTTAAACCAACTACTGAATGCACAAGCGTCGCACAGGTTACCATTCTCCAAACACAAATTAGACTAAGGACGGGCAGTGTCAATCATCAGATTAGCAAAATGAGTAGTTACGATTCAACTCCCGAATCAACACCATCGAAGCAACAAAAACTCGAAGATGGTAACATCAAACACATTTTCTAAATTCATTTTCATATAGCAGTTTTGATTACTTCTAACACATTTAGTTCGTAGTTCCTTCTAATCAGGATCCAAGCCTACAAAGGAAGCTGGAGTTTCAGTTCTGGGAGACAAAAACCAATGTTCAACCTGATAAGTACATGACTAGTTTTTGGGGACACGCATCTGAAAAAACTCTCAAGATATCTGAACTAAAAATTGGATCCCAGTAAGTTTTTTAACGAATTACTAACAATTTATTTTTAAATCACCCATTGGTTATTATCACTCTAATTTTCGATATTTTTCTTGAATGTTAGCGGACGTACTACCTTTACATTTCGCGTTTCCTACATTTCTGAAATCATGGGGAAAAACAAAGAGTCCATTCGAGTTCATGGGATCGACAAATCTGGTGAAATTGAAATAATATGTTTTGGATCAACTGCTGAAAGGGTTGAAAAATTACTAAAGGTGCAGTGACGTCTCGAATCAACACATGATTAATATCTAGCAATTTTAATATCCAGCAAATTTACTAAAAAAATTTTATTGTTACCAAGGTGAATGGAGTATATTCAATGAAGACATTTTACGTTCGCAAAGAAAAGGCTGAATATCCAACTGGATTTCCTCACGGCCTACAGGTAGTAGCCGAGGAAGATTCTACAATTAATGAGATTGATGAATCCGAAGAGCTGCCACCAATTCCGTTTAGTTTCATCCCGATCAATGAACTAAACAGTTCTGGGGACACTGACTATGTTGGTAATTAAGGCATACGTTTTAAAGATTTCCCACGGTTCGCCTTGAAACTTTGCACTAATAATTAATACTGTTTTAAGATTTACTTGCGGCCGTTATTGCCGTTTGGGATTTGGAGGAATTAAAGATTAAAGGTTCCGGTGAAACTATTCTTAAACGTGACATTACAATCACGGATAAAAGCAAGGGAGTCGCACTATTAACCCTATGGGGGAAAACGGCTGAATCATTCTCGAAAGAAAACCTATATAAAGTTTTGGCTTTACGAAGAGCAACTCTTTCTTGGATTAAAGGAACCGCTAAATTGACTACGTCATACCGTCCGGCAAAAACACTTGTTTGGGTAAAAAAATAGTTCAAAATGTTTTACTGTCGGATACACATCGTGCCAAATCAAAGTTTCCAGTTCTTATGAAAATATTTTTGTTTATATGGCACAGCTTGATCCATCAATTCCCGAGGCTATCTCATTTGCGGAATGGTTTTCTAAGGCGAATCCAAAACAGCAGTCAAATGATTAATGTAAAGATGCTGAAATACCGTCGGATAGCAAAACAGCTGTTTTGTAAAACTTTCTCTTAATAATTCCAACTAAAACTCGAACATAATTTTTATTCAAACTTTTTTTCATCTTTTATTGACGCTTCCATTTTTATTATTATTCTGTTGTCATTTACCTTACAGAACTAAGATACAAAACGCTTATCGAATACAACTAAACGACTTGGTACTAATTCCGTTTTACCGTACATGTTAAATCCTTAGATAGTAATACAATGTTCTAATGTAACTATAGTATTGTAACCAATAAAACTGAAACCAGACGGTACCAAGTAATTGAACCGCTTGAAACTAAATAATAATAGAGCTAAAGCATAGAGACATATGAATAACTTCAACTACATTTAGGCCACATGACAAAAATTCTTTTATGGTCACTAAAATAGGATTCTACTACAGAAGCCAAACATTCACTTATATTTGACAGACAGCAATCTAATACTCCTCCCGCATCATGTGTTGGAATCTTTAAGTTCAGTTTTGAAACAGCCCCGCATTTTTCGAATTTCTTTAGAAAAATCATTTTGACAAGTGTGTTCTTTGAAAGGTCAAAATTTACATCCCCTATGAAAACAAATTTTTCGTTTGTAAACTTCTGAAGTGTTTCTTCAACCTTCTGACAGTAAGACATCCATGGGTACCGTTGGTGCCTGTACGAGATAAATATTCGTACTGCATTAAATTTTAAGCTGTAAATCTGAAAATGCCCACTGTCAATATTGCTTTTTATAATTATTGGACTGCCTTCCACTGTATATGGTGGCTTTCCAAACACGACTACTCCCTCAGAGTTCCTAGTAGCACTGCAAACATCTTCCAAAAGAACGTCGTAGCCGGATAGAGCGGTTGAGTTGTTTAATTTGAGTTTTGGCTCCAACAGAGCAATGAAAGTGCACGCTTTTGCAGATTGGTCGCTCAGCAGATCTTTTTTTCTTTCATCATTAAAGCTGCGTATGTTTTGAAAATACAATTTTTCAAAATTATCATCGTAATCTTGTGGATAAATGTAGGGCAATTGTAATAAAGAGTTCCTAAGACGCCCCAACTCTAACGATACTGGGTCGTTCGTTTTTGGTGGCTTTGGTGGGTTGAAAATTCCATTAATGAACAAGCCATTTAAACTAGTTGCCCGGCTACAGGCCACATATAAAAGTTCACGCGACAGATTGTTTAAAGTGACAACAACATTAGATATGGAAGATCCCTGTGATTTGTGTACAGTCATTCCATCCGCCGCAATTAATGGAATCTGACTTCGAACAACTTTTAAGCCTTCCCGGCTTCGTTTATTGAGCAATCGGGTATGAGTATCAATGCACACTAAGTCTTCCTGAATGTTTTCCCTCTTTTGATATTCCTGAGTCGCAATTCGTTTCCGAACTCCAATGAAGTTCCCAAAGTACATCCAAGCACGTTTAGGTTTATTTCCGTTCCTTGTGGTTTTATATTCTAGTTTCTTAAGCCTTCCAGTAGCACCATTGAAGAGACCATCTTCCACGTCTATATTTGTAGAAACAAAATATTGAGCATCCACCTTCAATGAGGTAATGTATGGTAATCCGTTGGATTCGGATCTAGAAAACAGTTTTGCTTCTTCTAAAAATTTTTGCTTTTGCTCTTCTGATGCTTGACCTATATAAATGTGAAAGAAAATATATATTTGAAGTGTTTACAAAATCAAAATTAAAACAGTTTGAATTCAAGCGCATTTAGAAATGCCAAAAAATCATGACCTTCAACGACATCTTTGGCTATTGACACAGCTCCCTCTGTTGGTAAAATTTGATGTACTTTGTAATTGTGAGAGTCACATTCCTCGTTTGTAAAGAAAAGCCAGGTCGCATCAGATGGTGGTGTGTTTTCTTCGGTAATCTCCCGGCTCTTAAGTAATTTAATATCTTCTTCATCCATAGCTCCTTCTGCCATATTGTTAAGTGCTTTGCAAAATGAAAGCTCCCCTCTTTGCCTCATTATTTCTTCTAG
>JAHZMZ010000536.1:0-16006 GCA_027743805.1 Lepidocyrtoides sp. E14
TCCCAAATCTTTCCATGACTTACATACGCATTCATAGCTCATATTTTTTCAGTGCAGTCTCCTTCATAATAATTTGTACTCATAATGAAAGTAAATTAATTTTCCTCGGTGTGTGAAAGTTTTTAAATGCGTTCAAAAAAAATACAATTGACAATTTGCTTTACGTACCTGTAAATGTTAAGCATGTGATAGCAATATAAAAAGTTATTCATAGAGTTGTGGCCTGTGGAACATAAATGCACTGCAGCAAGGTCTTGCAAAATTAGCCATCTAATTTCAGAACGAATATAGCCGACAGGCAACGCTACTTAGCCAAACTGGCATTGAATGTTGGCTACCGAATTTTCAACGCAATGTAAACATCGAATGACCTCATAAATGCGTGTTGAAGAACTAACACAACTACAGCGCAATAATAGCATTAATGCCTGACCTAACCTATTTTACAGCCTCTGACATTGAGACAGAATCAAGTTTCTTTTTTGCGATCCCTATCGGCCGAAATAAAAAAAACTGTGAATAAAAAACGGATAGAATTTTCATTCTAACATTTGGCAAATTGAAATCTTCTTATGGGCTATTTGCGCACTTTGTTTTCAAAACCTTGAAATTTATTGTGAGTACTCTTGCTACCGTATAGAAATACATAATCTACTGTTAACCACCACTCTAGACGAATCTTGAACGATGACTCAACTTTTAGGCAAGTAAACTCATCAAACGATTAAAAATAAAATGATATCAGGTCAAGGTTTAGAAACAAACAAGATAAAAAAAAACCACATTGATAAATTGTAAGTGAATGAGACTCTTTTTATCTGCGTAAAAAATTAGTTTGATTCACTACATGCCGTGCTAGCAAGCTTATTTTTATGTATAGCTTTTATATAACGTAAATACACGTGGATGTGGATTACCTAATATTCATGTCTACATTTTTTATTAATTTTTTTTCGTTTACTTCTGAAATTGATTGAATCCCATCGGTTTGAACCTTTTTTATTTTTAAGTTCATATTCTCGTCACATGTCACATGCAGAAAAAAAATAACTATAATATTTCATGATTTTTGGCTGATATTGATACTTACTTAAAGCTTATTATAATGATGATGGTGTTGTATGGTGAGAAAGGACCATTAACTTTAGAGTCATCATCATCATCATCACAGTCAGCATCATTGTTAGTCATTGTACAAATGTTGTTTGATGCTTTGTAGTGTTTTTCGGTGGCTGTACAAGTCAACCGGGAGTATTTCCCCTCTCGTTTTTATCATTTTTTTTCTGTGGGTACGGACCGCGGGAACTCACAGGGAATAACGGTCTTCATCCCTGCAACTGACTTGACACATTATGAGTCAGTGAAATCTATATCCGCTGCTACCACTACCATCACCATAAAAGAGTCATAATAAGTAGGTATATTTTTATATTTTTTTTCTGTGGGTACGGACCGCGGGAACTCACAGGGAATATCGGTCTTCATCCCTGCAACTGACTTGACACATTATGAGTCAGTGAAAGCTATATCCGCTGCTACCACTACCATCACCATAAAAGAGTCATAATAAGTAGGTATATTTTTATATGTACCATACCTAATAATGAAAAGTAAAAATACACATTTTGTTGATGGAAATGGTGGTAATGACTTTGCCTTGGCTGACTTTTGCCACATCAAGTCAAGTTAGACGCAGGAGTGAAAGGGAATGTATGTTTTTGTTATTATTATTATTATTTTTCTGATCAAATGTATCCGTCCGTACAAGTTGAATCTAATATGCTGCTATAAAATTTGTACAAATAGGCTTATATTCTTTCCGTTCTCATGACTCAATATAATATATATAATATGATCCAAATACCGTGAAGCAGCGACCCACAGCAATATTTGGCTGTGTGATAATATGCACAACCTTGTAAAGTGAAATCCCGGTCTATTAGGCAGAGCATTAGAGCCTCTTGCTTTACTAAACATATTATTATCTTTTTCTCTTTGAATAAAAAAAACCATTTTCAATTCGTAAAAGAGATGATCGAGACGGGACAATTTTTAGCTAGATTTTTTTTACAACTTTGTCTCGTGATACAGTGTCGAAAAAAATAACATCAGAAGTTATAGTGTGGCGTGCAGTGTGGATTAGTCATCGACACAAGGAAACGTATGTTGCGTGAACTGAATTAGAAAAAAGACCTTCCTTTCTGTTTATGTTTAGAGAGTCCTATAATATAGAGTAAAAATATGCATTCTACTAGCTATTCTGCATATATATATCTGATAAAATATTTGGATTAAAATCCAAGGAATATTTTGTGCATTTCTTTCAGTCATGAGTCGCGTGGGAAGTTTGCCTGGGCACAAAAAAAAAACAAATTCCTATAATATCTAAAGTCCCACACTTAAACTCTATGAGAAGCATCATCATATATTAAATATTGACTTCATTCTCTTTTCGTGATATAGTGCGTTGTAGTATATGCCTTTTATTGGTAAGTGTGCTATTCTATTCACTCTCTAAAAATAGCTCACCCCGCTAATTTATTACTTGACAAAAAGTATTAGGGCTGGCTGTGCAGTGTAGTGTAATAGTAGTAAAGCGGAAGGATGGTGATCATCATGATGATGCTGATGAAAGCATTTAGTTTGGGAGACTTTGTGCATACAAGAAGAAAATCATTGCAAAAAAAGTATAGTTTGGCAGTTGTTGTTTTTGTATGTAATAAACATGAAATACATAATAATGATTGTAGGGAGAGACATCAAGGAGCGGATGCACTGGCTTAATGGGATATTTTCCACTGCTAATACCCTTACATAGAAATGTATGTAGAACACGAAATGGTACTGATATAAGACTAAGACCTTTAGAGGACGGCCGACACGACTTTAGTGCTTTCAATGGGCTTAAAGTATTATGCTCCTTTCAACAACGAAATCCAAAGTAAAGTGCATTGTTACCATTGTATAAGTAGAATACATTATCTCTAATTCCTTCAAATTATTTGGGAGTTAATGTGCTAGTCAATAAATCACAACATCAAGAACGAGGAATGAATGAGAGTAAATTAGAACAATTTAACTTGGTTTTCTTATGAAGCGTGCAGCCCGGGTTTGGATTCACGTTGCAGATGATTTTTTGTTTTTTTCACCACGTGTTTTGTCATGCTATAAATTGTTTTATATTCAAATTAATCATAAAGTTAACGAATTATTTCATTAAAAACGATTTAAACAGCTGAAATAGACTGATAAAGTAATGTACATTTTCAGCTCAAGTGTTTTGGCATCTGAACACACCAAGATAAATTTTTCATTTTTTTGCATGATTGATCACTTTGATTTGACCAAACACAAAAATGCGGATACCCTTTTTTCGACGAGTATTTTACCTACAGTCACTTATCATATAACACATCCTATTTATTACAATATTGATCACCTTAATTTTACCACCGCACCGGCAGCTGGTAAAAAGGGCGGAAATGGGTATAGTAGGGTAGGGTTGCATTGATGACACGCAAGTTTACGAAGATATTCAAGCTCTTGAACAAAGTTGGATGTAGTGACAGAGTAAGTCTGTGAGGTACAATTGATTAGTCACAGTGAAAGAAAATTAATCCTTTGAATACTCGATGATATATTTTGTTGTAACTAAGATTCCCTTTCATTTCAACTGACAACAAATGAGTGACACATTAGCTGGTACGCCAGCAGTAAGAGTGAAGTATAATAGTTAGCATTAATGCACACTGTAAGATTCCCTTTCATTTCAACTGACAACAAATGAGTGACACATTAGCTGGTACGCCAGCAGTAAGAGTGAAGTATAATAGTTAGCATTAATGCACATAATGCAAACAGGAAATGAGTCCAGTAAAAGGTTGACGTTTTACTAAAAGCCACGGGGAATTTCATCTCCATGCTTAAATGATAATATGAATGGCATCAGATGAAGTAAATGGATTGGAATGACGATAATCACCATCTAATGATGTGACAAGAGTCGCAAATTTTCGCGGAATGTTTTTTCTACTAATAAAATGTACAACATCATTTTATGCCATTTTCTTGGCAGAAAAGTCACGAACAATACGTTAAGTTTTTATGAAAGAGTAGAGTAGGAAAGCATGAGTTTGACACTTTCTTAAACGACATGTCTTGGGACATGACAGTTTAGTTGACGTGTGGGAGCTTCATTTCCTTCGATGGCATTCATTTCCTTCACGTTCACTCTTCATAATACACCGTAAAACGAATATCTCATAAAATTAACCGTTGGCTTCTTGTAAGATGAAGATTCAGTCTGTCGCCTCCATCATCTCACAATCTCTCATTTTCTTCATTGATATACCATAATATGGTATACTGTTGCTGTTCAGTTGGTACATAAATTTGTTAACCAAGTGAAAATTGTGTAACAAGCAATAAGTTGGACGAAGACACGAGAAACAACGCCAAAATGGAGGGATACCAAAATACTCTTGCTGTACTCGAAGCGCAACTTGAGATGTGACTCACATGACATGATCTGACATCTGAAAATGTGACGGTCATGAATAGTAAGCAGAAGCATGGTGCTAATCACGTAAACCCATGAAAGCACAGTTGAGTTGAACTAATGTGCTATATAACAACTTTAATGTCATGTAGTGAGAGTAATCTACAGTCAGAAAAATCTCTTATTTTTTAATTATTTTTTAATGTAACCTGTTCACAAATATTATGAGGAACGGGTTAGAGATTTTTTTATTTTTGAATAATGTCAAAAAGTTGGAATCATCAAGTCTAATGTTTTCAAAGCCTGGATTTGAGCCGAGTAGATTCATTAACCTAGTTACTAGCTATATAGTCGTTGTATCAAAACGCTCACATGGGTGGTATACTATGTACATGCCGCTACGATACACGGTACGCTTTTGTTGTAAAAAGAGGATGCTTTACGGCAATTCAAACATCAGTTTAAGGTACTTTTCGTTTCCAAGTTCCATTGAAATATTCATTTCTTTGAACATGGCGCAGCGAAATTTTGTCCCAACGGAAGAAGTTAAATTAGGACGAATTATGCTCATACCTTGTGGTGGGTCTTAAATTATAGTGGCTTATTTGCACATGTTCCATTTATGCCAAAGGATAAGTCATATTATATTATTTGTATATACACACTAAACACAGTTACTTAATATCAAAAACAATCAACTTAGTTATTAACATGCAAAAGACGAGTTATTCTGCAAAGGCGAATTTCCTAAATTAGCTAGACTTTGTTATGCGATAGAATCAATTCGGTCTTATCTTATGAGGACATCAAACACAGTTACTTAATATCAAAAACAATCAACTTAGTTATTAACATGCAAAAGACGAGTTATTCTGCAAAGGCGAATTTCCTAAATTAGCTAGACTTTGTTATGCGATAATAGAATCAATTCGGTCTTATCTTATGAGGACATCGACATCAGGACACATGCATGTGTGATCGATGACGATAGGGTTACAAACGATTACTTCATCAAGTAAAGAAAACATTTTAAAAAGAAAAAAGAATACCTACACGTTGTTCGTAGTCTGCTTACAGACGCCTTTTTTACTTTTGTGTAGTCGGTCATGAGAAACTATTGAAAAGAGAATGTTTCACCTGGAACTAATCTGGATCAGACATCTGCATCCTTCTTAATTTTTACTTTGAGAATATACAAAGGTCCAATAATTGTAATGGAATGGAATTTTAGGATCAACAAGGAATTACGTGTGAATAAGAAAAAGCATTAATTCATAAATCTCTATGCACGTTTAGTCTTTCCTTACTACTACGTTTGGGCAAAACGAACTTGATCTACAGTACATGCTTACAATTTACAATTGAATAAAATATAAAACTAAATATGGCTCCAGGAAAAACATAATTGGAAACACATCCAATTGAATCAAACCCCTTTTATGGACTTCCTTGATTTCAACTGAACAAATTGAAATAAGCAGACGGAGAAAAAAAAGAAGATATTGCCTGATTTGAATGAGAAAGGAAGTAAACAGCCACACTACTGCTGAGTGTTAATAGTAATACGTAAAAACATAAAATATATATCTTTGACTGGTCCATGGGTATGTAACGGAGGAAGTATAGAAATAAGACTTATAAACAACCAAAGTGAAGTGTGAAGTATGCGTGTTTGTCCATTTATCTTGTCTTGAGATTCCTTTGCTAGTTGCATGGAAAGGCTTTGATTGTAATGTAATGTATTCTTTAAATCAACTTAGGAAAACGAGGAAATGCTTGACTAGCTGAATTTTAATGTGCTATACGCAGGCAAAGTAATTTATGCTGTAACTTAAAATGAGCAACGTCATCTTTATCGTCACTCGTCATATAAAAGAAATTTCAACACCACAACGGACCCAAGACAAGCTGAACACGCTTGACCCATGACATTCAATTTGTAGTTGGTATGCTTTATTGCTAGATATTTGACAATGTTTAATTATGACTTTTAGCTGCATAGCAAATGAGCTGTGTGATTGTTTAAACACAATTTACAGTTTGACTACTACTATCACTATTGTGCTTCATTTGTGCGTGTGTGGGTATCTTTCCAAACAAGGTGCTTTCAATGACATTGGCCATAATATTAACGTTAGCTTACTATTCAAGTTAGCAATAATAGTAAACCATCCTCTCTGCTAAACATAGGAAAAGAAGGAGCATGAAAATAAGCAGACATTATTAATTCCTTCAGAAAGTCACGTCTTTTTTAACACTGTAAACGTGCATGAATAAATCAAGTCTATAGACTGATTGATAAAAATGTATAATATGCAATATGCATCATTCAGGGACTCAAATGTCGAATGGAGCATTTTTTTACACTAATCTTGTCGTCCGTAGTAGACATCTGATTCTTGATGAAGTCAATTTAATGAATTCTGCAGCATCAACTAGTCCTCATGTTGCTCAATACGCTTTACCAAATTTATCCCAAGAAGAACCAATGCTGCTATGTACTTACCTAAATACATTAAACAAACATCCTTCTAAGAAAAAAAGTTGTACAACAGAGTTGGCTGTTCGCGTTCGTAATAAAAAAAATAAGCTCAATCTAAAACAATGCGGAATGAATGCATAACTGACGTTACTTTTTTGTATGGTACGTTAATTTGATGGATCAATATTTTGAAAAAGGATTTACAGGCTTCTTTAAACATTACTTTCATACAAAAACGTAAGCTACAGATTGCAGACATTTTAGTGTGTGGTTTCCTCATTGATAGACATAATACGCAGTGTGTCATAAGTACAATGATTTGTTGAACATATTTTACTCAATGTCGTTCATAACTCGTGCAATATGCATGCATCAATTTTTTTACACAAATGAACAAATTTGACTGAGCCACTTGTAAAAAGATAGTTTTTTTATTCAAACAAATTTAAAATGTCTTGACTTATCCATTATCCAGTCCAGATCATCCAATTGTAGCGTGCATGGTAAGACATACACACATTTTGTACAATGTTTTGGAAATAAAGCCTCATGTCATTAAAAGCGTTTAATATTTTGCACGCTTCACACCATGCATACACACCATTCACGGTGTTCCTTCATGGAAAATTGTATCAACATCAACACATTTACAAAATGTGATTGAAATACGTGATTCATTAGATAACGAGAACGAGGTCGTACATCTGTTAGCTGATCTGTTTTTTCATTAAAGCATATCTGTTCTGGCGTCTTATCCTTTTTTTATATCATTATTATTGGAATACAAATAATAATCCAACCCCACAAATCCTCTTCAAAAAGATATCCATACATTACAATAAGCTTTAAAAAGTCAATGAAACTACAGATGAATGGTAGAAACTGTGAAACAATTTGAACATGAAAAAGATTTCACATAATATAAAGCTCATTAAGACGCAGCAAGTGAGTTCTATAAAAACAGGAAAATTCAATAACTTATGCTGCTTTATGGAATTTTATAGCAGGATTTATTTCAGCAGTAATAATCTTATACTGGAATTATTGAAGAGACGATTAAATCTTTGAAATCTGTTATGATGAATGAGTTGAAGTGTCGCAGAACTAAAAGTTGCTGTTTTATGTTTTCTAAATCTCTGATGACTCGTTTCGTGGTCTTTTTCTCTAACGTTCGCTTCATTTTCAAGTGGTCTTTAAACTTTAAATTACTCTGTTTAGCCTGTAAAAATGAAATCAAATAATACCATTCACATCTTCATTCTTATAATTTTATAACGTATATAATAGTACGCGTATATATACCGTATCAAATTACTCTGTTTAGCCTGTAAAAATGAAATCAAATAATACCATTCACATCTTCATTCTTATAATTTTATAACGTATATAATAGTATGCGTATATATACCGTATCAGTATCAAAGGAAAGGGAAAGACATAAGAAGAAGGAAGGGTTCATTAAAAAGAAGTTGGGTAAATAAAAATGTAGGAAATTACAATGCCGATCTTTTTCTCTTTATTCGTCAATAAATGACAAAAAAACATGGATACCCTATAGTAGCTTCCGGTTTGTCTGTCCTGCAATTGTGACCTCACGGGCAAGTTCAGGAGTCAGGAGGACTCTAGCTCTGCATCATAAACTAAAGTTCATTCTGCATTTTTTTCTTTTGTTTTCAGAAACAAAGCCCTAAGCTAACTTATAACTTGTTCTGAAAACTAGTAAATACCACAAAAAATCGCCTACTTTAAGATGCTACAAACGTATACGTGATTTTAAGCATGTTCGGCAACTTTGATACATCTTTTATAGGTCTTCTGAATCTGTACGTTTAACAGATATATACCTTTGCAAATAGGTATATGTATTACTCACATGATCGGATTTTAACATAACACAAGAACGAATATATTCTTTAGGGAATGTATAAGATGAGAATTTTCAGACGAGGAGTTATTTTATTTCTTTCTTCCT
Organism: Lepidocyrtoides sp. E14; assembly: GCA_027743805.1. Taxonomy (NCBI): domain Eukaryota; kingdom Metazoa; phylum Arthropoda; class Collembola; order Entomobryomorpha; family Entomobryidae; genus Lepidocyrtoides; species Lepidocyrtoides sp. E14. The sequence goes on from JAHZMZ010000536.1 coordinate 8,953, forward strand.
CCTCCTCCCCTCCATGCTTCTTTTCTTGCAATATATGCGACGTCTTAAACAGAAGAGTGCCAAGAGGATGACTCATCTCCTTCGTCTCCTCATCAACATCATCAAAAGCAGCAGCGGTACAAAATCCAACAACCAATCATCAACATATCAAGACCATCATCATCGCTTCAAGACATCGTAAAAACAAACTACGAGAGCAAGGCGTAAAATACAAAATTGGAAGCTTCAATACACGGCCAACTTTACACGGTGGTCAACGACATACATAATACAAATACTATATTAAAATCTCTTTTGCGAATAAAATCCTACCTCACTATTTAATGATTTTCTAATAGAGGCCTTGGCAAAGCAAAGTGTGGAAAAAGAATAGAAGATTTTATAAAATAAAACAGACTTTACTATGCTCCAGAACAGTTTATGGTAAAGTTACGAAAAGTTACAACATACTAAAGGTAGAATAATAATTGCCTTTCTTATGGGAAATTAAACAAGAAATGAACCGCTAATGTACTGACTGAATTTAACATTTTTCTCATGGATAAACTTGGATATACATGAGGTATAAGCATTGACTGTAAACAACTTCTCATAGCTTGAAAGTTGAAAGATCATGCAATACTTTGGTTAAGTAATTTTGTCGTGCTTCCCAGTCAATATGGAAGTGAAGCAAACTTTTAATGAACTTTTATACAACAAAGCTGATATTTTTATAGCTATATTTTTTCATTCAGCAAAAAGTTGGATACTACAAATCAACTTTCTCAAAAAATCATAAAATCTTAGGAAACAAGCACGGCAGTACGTCCACTACAGCGTCGTGTCTGACAGATTAAAAAGTGACAACGAGGGAAACAGGTATAAGCATTGACTGTAAACAACTTCTCATAGCTTGAAAGTTGAAAGATCATGCAATACTTTGGTTAAGTAATTTTGTCGTGCTTCCCAGTCAATATGGAAGTGAAGCAAACATTTAATAAACTTTTATACAACAAAGCTGATATTTTTATGCTATATTTTTTCATTCAGCAAAAAGTTGGATACTACAAGTCAACTTTCTCAAAAAATCATAAAATATTAGGAAACAAGCACGGCAGTACGTCCACTACAGCGTCGTGTCTGACAGATTAAAAAGTGACAACGAGGGAAACTCATGCATGGGAGATTATTATTAGGTAATACCAGCTCAGTATATTAATATGAGTTCTTTTTGGCCTGGAAAATACTAATTTGATCAAACAAAAAATGCCAAGACTATTTTAGTATCTCGCGGCCTCATTGTAAGTAGCACTTTACTATTACTACTCCATGTTATAAAGAATGGCACACTATAAACAGAGAACAAAATAAAGAAAGAAGAAGAATCTAAAATGAAGTAAAAGAGAGCGGAGGAAGGAAGTACGCTGCGTCATTAATCTACGCTGCTGCAGAAAGAAATAAAAGAAAACGTGAGAGAAAAGTATCGTCGCAGCACAAGTCAAGTCGCACATTTATACAAACCATAGGCAGTTTCCTTAGGTAAAAGCTTATAGTAGTTTAGTTTAATATAAAGAAAATATATACCATGATTTTTAGCAGTTGTATACATAGCGGAGCGACCAAATAGTTCCAAGGTAGTCTCTTGACTTTCCATGGGTGTTTTACGAAAATTCTATGTTGCTGCTAAATTTACTTTCGGATGAGTCATCGCTGAGAAGCAGTACACCACCAAAGAGCCAGGTCTCTCCTCGTATTTTGACATGGCATGGCACATGTAGTACGCAGCGGCAGAAAAACCTTATACGACTTCTCTGCAGTAATAATAAGCGACATGTTTCGGCTTTGACATATCCATCGTGGTAATGTTGCTAATAGGAGGACTACATATACATTTATACATAAATATGACAAAAATTGACTATTATAGACATTAAATATTATTTAGCCCTAGCCGAGTGGATCCGTATAAGTAATAGGTGAGTGCAATATTAGGTAGACTCGTAGGACATACACAATAGTATTTACGTGCATTTGTATTCCACTGTAATGTACCTAGCTATAGACGTTCCATTTTTTGTTCAAAATCTAGAACAGTGTTTACCGTAGTTTTTATTGATATTTTTATACTCCTATTATACACATTATCGTAACAATAACATGGTTATTTATGTAATACGGTAATACGTCTATATACCTATTACACCTATTACAACTGAAAAAGTTCTAAAAGCAGAAAACAAACAACTCTCTTTCTCAACGTTCCGTAAAGCTAATTTTAACAATATTCCATTAACAGTAATACATGGCATCATCTTTCAGTTCTAACTTTTTAAGTATTGAATCAGTTGCATGCAGATGCTTCTCTCAACAAGGCTACCGGCTACCCACAGTAATTTATATGCGAATTTTAAAAATAAATATAATGTGCTCGTTACTAAAATTATTATTGTTCCTTTTAGCTATTTCGTATTGCTCAATACACACAAGCGAAAGTAGTAAGATTTTTTTATGAATGAAAACTTTAGATTCGTAAAAGTGATAATAGCCTTATTTTGAATGAGAAAATGCAGGTACTATTATGGAAAAGGTATTTTTTTGAACAGATTTGAGCTGCAGGCAGATGGAATCATGGCTAGCAACTAATCGTGCAGCGTTTATGCAGTCGGGTAATCATCATTATTGCCACCTGCAGCATTTCTATAAACGCCTCATTGTATAAATTCCATCATCTTCCTATTGTGATTCTACAAACTCTAATATTATAATATAGCTATATTTTATTTCAACTTATTATCCCAATCACAAAAAAAAATATTATTTCTAGTTCAGTTCACCAGATCTCTATTTAAATATATTTTTGTAATCGAATTTTTATGCATTCACCCTTCGCCACGATTTTTATTTCTACACAGAAAATTATTTTTGTACTCCATTAAATGCAAGCCTTCTATTGTATGCTTAAATACTACATGCAGAGTTGCAAGAGGTACATTCAAGTTTCATTACGTGCATTGTATTCACTTTGAGCCATTTCATATCGTGAAACACGTTCCAATTCTTGAACACCAATTCGTCCTCACTATATCCAGCTCAAGAGTTATTATTGCCAGATTGACTTTCTCCATTAAGAGTACACACCTGTCATAGCATGGTAGTTTGGATTCCGTGTTTCAATGAAATATAGTGGGAAAGCACGAGACTACTGGTCGCCGCTTTGTACAAATTGTGTGTAAGAAAGTTTTACATTTATTAGCCTTCCACCTACACTGGCAGCTTCTATTTTAATTCACTTGTCATAATATTTTAAGAGAGTAGGAAGTACGGACAACTGAAAAAGTTATTTTATTATTATTTCTACTCATTCCCTTCTTCACAAAATTACACCATACCTTATTTTTTATGTGAATTCTAAATGAGCTGTATCTGTTCATTGCTGAAATTGTAAGATAATAATAATAGTAATGGATATACATAGACATTTATACTCATTCTGAGAATATATGTAATGTAGGTATATTTATTTTTTTGCCAATGGAAAAAGTAAAGTAGAACACAAGACGACTTGCGTGTTCAAAAATAATATTTCGTGAACGATGTGCGATACACTTTACAAAAAAATGGAAAAGGTGAAAAAATATACATTTTTTGCGAACACATCATCAAGCCAAGTACAACTGAGCTAATAAACCAAATTTTGGGTCGAGATGAAAAGTCATGGTGCACAGCGAGTAAAAACGAGGCTAAGTAAACAATTTGTTAAATGCGCGTAATTTTTCACATCATCGTCAGTTTTTTTAGCATAAAGTATAAACTCCCAGCAGCAAAAGAAATAAAATACGCTTCCATGAGTTCCAAATATGTGCTGCTGCTGTATGTGTGTGTGTATATGTAAAATTTGGGTCTTGTTTGCCTTAATTTTAAGAAAACAAATAATCCGACCAAAAAATACTCCTATATGCGCTTTAACACTCCACTGGGAAAATACAAACACGTAATATCGACACATATGGAGAAAATTACTACGCTGCTGTTATATCCCTCCATGACAAAAATATTTAGGCATGCTTAAACGGTTACGATACAAGAGGAGGATTTAAAACAACCAAGATTTAAAAACGTACTTAACAAAATCATGGAAAGTTCCATTCCATCCCCCCACGCAAACTGTTATAAACTCAAAGCTGGTAGAGAAGGAGAAAAACATCATTATCAAAGAAGAATGCAAAATGCTTCTTAGTACACACAGTAGGATGCATTCATGTTTTTAGGCGATAGTTACCCACATCTCTCTTAGATTCTAAAAGTTTTTTTTTCCCGTTTGATGATTTTCGCCTGTAAGCTCTCCTGTAATCTACCTAGATGCAGAAAGTTTTCCAACTTTATATTACCTGATTCTTTTACGATACCTATTTTCCCCAAACATTTCATTTTACTACTGTGAATTAACAAAAGCTCTTTGTGCAGCTGACAAGCAAAGACATGTTATAACAAACTAGAAATCTTTCACCTCCATCACAATGTTTTTTCTTTAATTTACGTTAGAACACGAAAAGTTTTGAGACTTGTCGTAGGTGTTTTTATGACTGGTGTGTGAGTGACATAAACAACAGCCTTGACTTATTTTATTTAAGCACGTAAAGGTTAAAACATTCTTTTAGCCGAAAAAATTACAAGATTACGTACACGAAATCACTAATATTCTAATGATATATTAGACATTGTTTTTGGCGAAGGACATGATGCATTTCTATTTGCTATAATGTATAATCAAAAACAAATAATACTTTTTTCAATTTGCCGTCACTGCATCGTCTACAGTCTACACTGTTATTACCCAAAAAACATCGTTCATAATCTTCGCCTGTGTTGTAAAAAGATGGATCAAATGTGTTTTTTTTTAAATAATGAGGGGCCTCTGCTATACTCTGCTCCTCTGTTATCTGCCTTGAAGATGTGTAAAATTTTGCATAGAAAGTCAATTGAGACTACAATAAGAGCTTTATAATGTACAAAAGATGCCTTAAAATGTTGCAATGATCCTCTCTTTGCTTTACAAGTCACCTCACCCTACCCATAATATAGTGCACCTTCCCTAATAAACCAAAAGTGCAATTTGCAGGAACTCCCCTTTGCTGACAATGAGCTAACAATTGGCAACATTGCAATCCACTTTCAGCAGACAGGCAATCTTTTTATGACGATGACTCATTCAGTTTCAACCTTACACGACTTAATAAAATATCTTCAGCTTTCCGTCATCGACATGGATTTTTATTTGCATTTTTAACGGTTATAACACTACTTCGTTTTACGTACATCAAAAATGTGAAATACTATATGCAGCTATTTGGTTTGCACACATTATAAAACGCATCTTAAATAATTTTTAAGCTCATAAAAATTATGGGTTTACATATGGCAGTCACAACATCATTTCCAAATGGTCAGTCAGTGGTTGGTAATATTACTACGCAAATTACTATCTTTTTTGTAAAAACTTTAAGCGCTCATTGTAATGACTATTATCACAATAACAGTGCACCATTGTACTAATGGCTAATAAATTAGCAGTTGTCTCTCTGACTAAACGGTTTGGAATGTTTCTTGTGTGTGCGACTGCCGCCAAATTATGCACAGTATTTACGTTATATGACAAGACAAGCTACGTTGACGAGGGGTCTCATTAGCGGGCAAATGTTATGGATGGATGTGATGTGATAGCATTGACAAAAAATGGTATCCGTTATTCTATGCTTTTAGAAACAGTAAATGAATTCATAGTTAATGGACAAGATGTGTACCTTATCATCATCACTCTAAGCTATTTTACATGATATTGATATGTACCTAATTATAATGTCGTCTTAAAATAATAGCGCATGCACTAGAGAAGGAAACCAAGGAATGTTCTCATTTATCTGTCTAACTCCCGTTACTTTATCACACGCAGCTTGAAAGCATTGACTGCTGATACGTATACATGTATATCTACTGGAGATGACAAAGCCCAAGTGGCAGCACTGGCAGTACCATGCAATAAGTTGAATGATTTATTATTATTACTCATTTAATTAGTTAAATATTTAAAATCTTCCGTTACAAGTTGACAAAAGTAAACTGTAATCATTAATGATGGATGATGAATCATCTGCATTATTTGCGTTTGAAATAGCTCATACTTCCAAATGCAACGCTTAAAACATTTGTCCATATTATTTAGCATGATTTTTCAATTTATGCTTACATGATGATGATTGATTATTAATTGCTGTTTACATGGTCTCTTATCTCAATTAGGTACTCACCAATTTGTCAGAGATAATGTACATAAAGTAGCGACCAAGGGCCTGTTATTTTGTATGCAGGGAACGGTACTAGAAAGCTCATAAAATTCTTACCTGTATTTGACTTGATTTTCTTGGAAAAAGTACGTTAGCTCAGAGCCTATGATAAAAGCCTCAGGACGATTTGTTCTGTCTGTACACAGCAGCAACCCAATGTGGATGGATGAGAAGAAGCAGCAAGAGTTGGGTTTCTTTCGTGTGAAGAACGTGTCACTTGAAAACCCTCAAGGGACTATACAGATGGGGACAACGTGTTCCGTGTAGCAGACTTTAGTGACAGAGAAGTAAACAAGTTGCATCAAACTTTTAATACTGTTCCTGCTTAAGGACACGATATCGTACTGATTTTAGAGTACCTCACAATGGTACACATTACACGATTTGTATACATACAACCGTTCTCCCTTTTATTTGAGTTTGTTACACGCACGCGGCTATGTATAATACCTATAATTTAGGAGACAATGTCAAAAACCAACGCACAATCCATCTTCATAGAAAAAAAAGATTTTTCCATTTACAGACACGTATAAAACGGACGGTTTAACAACCAACTGGTATGCTTTTATGCATACAAATAATCCGTAGTTTTCAGCCGCAATGGTTTTCTGTTTCCAGCTTCCTTCTTCAAACGTCCTTGCAGAGTTTCCTTGAATGGAAACTCATTTCTTTTCCATTGTTTTAAGTATTGAAAATTTCTTTACTTTCCAGGAAAGTTTGCGTGTACGCTT
>JAHZMZ010000537.1:0-15669 GCA_027743805.1 Lepidocyrtoides sp. E14
AACGAGAGCATAGGGCACCTTATTGTTGGTTCTGTTTCAAATTCAAATGTATGCTCTAGAATAAATAGACATAATGTAAAGAATGAAATAAATGCATTTTGTCGTTCACGTTTCTTCGTGGAAAGCAAGTTTTACTCACTAGACAATTTAACCTGATTAACTACTGTGCAACATACATGACTTTCATAACAATTAATATGTATCCTCGTTGATTTACTGAATATTGGTCCATAAATCAGAGCAATGAAGCATAATATTATGTACCTGCTTGCTCGCACCACTTTTAATCTACAAAATTCTCAAAGGATGCTGCTCCGAGGCAGCACTGGTAACAGGCACATCATTATTTCTCTGAAAGACAATACCAATTCAGTGCTCTACTCACTACTACTATTACTGGAACTGGTAATAGATCCTTCTTCTCTTGCCTTAACAAGAGACACAGACAATATGGCAATGACATGGATGTTGGTGAAAACCCTAATGCAGAAATGGCTTTTAGTGAGATGGTGAAATGTGAAAATAGTCGTAGAGAAAGTTTAAGCAGTTGTGTTTGGCTTGGATAAAATATTTTCTTCCGCCTCAGGTGTGGGCACTGCGTGCGCTTAAATCTTTGCTAAAAGCATAAAATAGGAAAATGGGGTAATTACATAATGATCTCGGAGTACATTGTTCTAAAACCTTGATTTTTGTAGAATCATTTTTTGCAAGTAGAAAAATAGATTAAAGCCGACTCCCACCGAGATCATTCAGAAAAACTTCAGGAATCTCATTCAATAAGTAATTCTTTATTGCGTTTCTCTATGCAGGTGAAAAAATTGATAAAAATAGAATACAAAAGTACGTCTGGAAGTGTTGAGTAAATTTGAAAAATGTACATATGTACGTATAGATACTGGAAAATGTTTGCGGTTTGGTCCATCCGACATCATAAATTATTTCAAATTTATTATACCTTTACAACTTATCGTAATAACTTATCGATTCCTTAAGTTTATCGAGAGTGAAATTGCACCAAAAGACAAGAATGCATTGTTATTGTGAAAAAATTTGGCTACACAATGTACGTTTTCTAGAAAACCCGTACGTCAAGTAAGCCATGTTTGAAAATTGTTTTGTACGGCTTAAGGTTCGATGTTTGCGAATGTGTGCTTTTCAAGAACAAAGATTTTTCTGTCGTTGGAGTGCACTTAGATAGATTAGTTAATTAATCCAACGTCGATAGAACCTTTGTGATGTATGGGTAATCCAGCATATGGAGCTAATCAACATAGAAGAGGAGGAACGGTAGCTCACCTGGAGCAAGTGCATGTACCCTGACAATTTGAGTACCTATTAAAAAGCAGTGAAATAGTCGTCTGTGAATAGGGCATTTATAGGATAGAGGCAAGTGCTACTACTCTGACTCTGTCTGTACCTTCATATCAGGTAGGGTAGGAATCAGACATTAAAGTGAAGTCAGTCGTGAAAACCAGAATCCATGAAGAAAAACACTCAATTGGAGATTTACTTTTCGCAAATTCCAGTATCGATATGGATATATTACCTTGAAGATTTATAAGCCTCGGTTGATGCTTAGTACATTTTTCACATTTCTTTAGTCATTTATCTGGGTGCATCTGTGTGCCAATTGCCGTGTTGAGGTGTTGCACACGTTGCACTAATACTTAAAATAACCTATAGGTGTAAATTATAAACCATTGTTAGTTGTAATAATGGGGCATGAATATATCTTGGTGATTACTTTTGCCTTTCATTTCTAATGGTAAGGACTACGTAACATCTCGAAAGTCGACCTCGACCTATAAAGTTACCAGCGGCAAGATTAAGTTTTCACCACCTTTTTTGTTGAGACTCGTGACACACAGTCATCTCCTGCATTCCATATGTTGGACTGAAAAACCCCGTAAATAGCAATTGGCTGATGAGTAATAGTGAAGCAGAATTTAAAACTTCGATACCATCAACTTACCACGATAAAATCAGGACAACCAGACTGTCGATGTGCTTTCATAATGGTCTAATCAAAATATCTACTTGTCTAAGTTTGCATGATATAGTAAGTAATCGATAGCTGACCGATTGACCAATCATAGTATAGCAATGTGCTGAATCACAACAACAATATGTGAAAGTAAAATGCAATTTTAATTTTAATGAAAGTGTTTTTTATTTTTATGTACTTTAGGCATGCATTATGCATAAAAGTCTATATAACTGACTCATGAATATTACTCTCGGGCTCTCATTCATTTTCCACTGTCTATTTTCACCAGCAGGGAAATTTTTACAACCGAAAATAAAATGCACTAGCACAAACAACTAGATCAATGAAACAGAGATGCAACTTGCACAATATGCAATATTCGTTTTACAGTTATGAGCCAAACTACCAATACACTGTAGGCAGTAATTTTGGTGTCATACAACAAAGAAATATTATTATTGCACAGCAAGGGAGAAAGAACAGATAGTTGAGTGACACATTGCATTGTTTTCAATGATACTCATATAATGCACATATGTGTACACATAACCATTTACTTTTACGAACAGCAAGAGAATCGAAATGAGATAGTGAGGCAATGACACACCCTTTCGTTGTGAAAAAAGCAATAAGGTATTACCTATTTACCTCCACTCGCTGTATCTTCTTTCTTGCGAAACCAATTTTTTCTCCATAGATGATAGTTTTTGCTGTGTACACCAATTCTTGTGCTTCCCTCTTACGTACTTACTTACCCATGCATATATTCTACTGTCAGTAATATACTTCCAGAGGGAATGTACGTACTAATAATAACGGATAACAAATCCATTCTATGTATCTGTATGAAATAGTATGGCATATAAAATGTACAATGGCTAAGCTTTCACTTCACCCGTTCGCCTTGAAATTATTATTACTACAGCTTCTCCTCTTTTTTTCTCTCTCTCGCTCTCTTTCTCCCTCTTTCTTTCTTTCAACCTTAAGCCGCAACATATTGAGGATTTTGTTGTGCGATGTGATGTGATACAATAGAATGTGAGTGAGGAAAATAATAAGAAATGAATAAACGTGTGCTGGTGGAATGGTGTTGGTGGTGGTACATGTGTATGCACACATACATCGGTACATCCATATATTTAATACTTGGGATTGTCTAGTGGGCTATTGATAGGAAAAATGCATTAAAAACTCCCTTTTATCCGTCGCAACAACAACTCTATATTACGTACCTTTGCCAGGGCTGAATTTTTATTTTCACTTGTTCCTCTTCTCGCTCTCCCACTTTACCCTTTTGCACTTGTTATTGCCACACTACACACTTTTCTTCCCTTTTTAGATGAATGTAAACATGTCCCTATGGTATACCTTTCACTGTATAGATACGCATGCATGATGGAACATAAAAAGTAGGGGATATTGAGAGGAGAACCTACTAAAAAACTAATAATTCAGATGTGGTGTTGGTGGTAGTAGTGGAGAAAGAAAAGAGAAGGAATCCTCTTATTATACTTGACTCCTCTCACTCCTCTTTTTTCCTCCACTTCACCGACCACAAAAAAGGTGGCAAAGTCACAGTGACAATGATGATGATCCAAATAAGGCGGTGTTGGTTTTTGTGGTTTCATCGTAAATATGTTTACTTTCTTTATATCTGTGTGTATATATAGTGTACTGTGGAGGACGACGATGATGATGAGAATGCGCTTTTGGTATTGCTGAAAAAGGGCGGTAAGGCACTCACCCTGATAAACAACATAAAAATACAATAGTGGAAAATTCTTTTGGAGAAAGTGAGAAAAACCTCATTCAGAATTCCATATCATCATCACATTTTATCCCAAGTGCGAGTATAATAAACATGGAGGAAAGAAAAAGGCAGGGATGAAATTGACAATAGAGATAGGTAATAATACTTTGTCGAATTCGGAAGGTAGGGTTCGGTACAAGCAAAAAGGAAGCTCTAGTAAATGCCTGCACAGGTACGTACGCAATAAAATAAGCAGGATGAAATGTTTAAGTACTTGTGCATATGTACATATGTGTGTGTGTGCTTCAACTTTACACAACTAACCACATATAACATACTGTGTAACGATTCAATGTTTCCTCGTTGGTTGTTCCATCTCCTTTGCACTTTCACCATTCAATGTCAACACTTGAAGTGCATTCTAGTTAAAATTTAAAATCATTTAAAAAGCAAACCAAGCATGTAGAGTGCGCTTCATTAAAAACTAAAATTTCGTACATGAAAATTATTATAAATAAATTCGTTTGAAGAAGTATGCACATTAGTGTTTCATCAAAGCAGAGAAATAGCAAGAGGAAATTTGTAGAAAAGTACACTAAACCCTTCAGCCATCGATTCAATTAAACCATGCAATATCATAAGGGTCTTCTTTGATCTCGAATCTCGCTGTCTCAATCAGTGCCCAGGAGAACCCACACTTTGCTGAATAATTTGAGAGAATATTACTCCTTTCTTTTACCCATTTTATCATAACTTACAGCGCCAATAAAACCGATCCTAAATTCCAATGGAATGACGGTATGTTCGTGGGAAGGAAACTGAAAGCGCAAAATGGTATTATGCTGCGTGCCTCACTGTTTATTACTTAATAATTCTCACGTTATAAATCATTCCATAAAATGCAAACATGCGTGAAATCCCGTTAACAAAAATATGGACCAATTTTTGGGAAAAGCATTAGCTGTCATTGTCTAATCGGTTCTCTCAACAATACAGCATAAAACATAAAATCAATAAACACAGTTTAAAATACGTCCGTGCTCATTTTAATGCATGTTCTACAATCTTGTTGTAGCTTTGATAATCTCATTGTTCGAGAATGGGTTTACAATGATTTTTCCAGCCGAAAATCTTCAAAATAAAGAATCAAAGAGGCAACGCTTATATCTTTACAAAGTTCATAACATAATGTCTTTTGTTTTGAGTGTGGTAAAAAAATGTAAGCGATTGCCGCTACAATGATTTTGATTTTTATGGGTGGTAGGAACAATGAATAAAAACAACAAATACGTTGTATAAATGAAGAACGGATTAACATGCTTATAGATATTATGGGTTCTTTCTTTCTCTTTCACTTGGATGATATAATATAATATTACTAGAAATTACACTAATATGCACAGTTTGGTTTTGTAGCAAAGCCTATTTGTCAGCTAGTTTGCTCATCGCTGTAGTTGTCATTGGTTGTTTGCTGCTGAAACGCAGTGGTCTATCGTCGGCTGTATTTGTCGTAATTTTCTCCTTGACGCTGGTGCTGTCTTAACGCCTTGTTCTCTCACAAAAGTGTAGTATCCTATGAAAGCTAAAAACAACAACAGCAGGCAACCAGCATTAGCAAGATGAGAAGTGAAGCCAACAGCCCGCAAAATAACACGAGTAGACAACGACAGCAGCGTGCCAGTACAAGAAAACAACAATAAAACATTGGAATATTAAGGGAGATTTAAAAGTCCCCTGAGAGTAGTAGGAGAAAAGAACAAGCACACAAGTATTGTCATTGGAAGACTGTATAAAACGTATACATTCTAAAGATATTAGTATGCTTTCAGATGGATTCAAAGAAGCATACACACAGACTTGGTGATTCTTTCGTCACTCTTCCAAGTGCATTTTCCAGTGTGTACTTACGTGATACCAGAAAGCTTTCTTTCATATATCTCTAAATGAAAACACTCGTTTACGTTAAATGAAGCTAAGATGTCTGTTTGTCTGTCCACTGGACGTATTTTAAACAAGCTTGGTAGAATATTCCAAGAATTTTTGGGTGCAGCCGACTGTCGTCATTGTAGATGCTATGTTGGAGGTTTGTTTCGCGTGTGCTGCTAGAAAATGAGTGTGGCAGTATATTCCCATCGATTCATCAAATAAATTCTTGTGTAGCATATTGTCTGTATCGTGCGACCAGTTTTTTACTGAATAACAATGGAACAATACATTAATCTATGCTACTTAACAAAAATAAAAATCATGAAGCTAAACATTTTGCATGTTCTTCATTCAAATTACCGAGTATTCGCAAGAGGTTTTAGGAAAATGGTAGATAGGTATATGTGGTCTAAGAAAGTTTGCTAGATAGTTTAAAGGGAATATTCGCATACAGCGAAACGCGTTCGTGTAAAATAATGGAAGCAAACCCAGTCATAATTGTAGACATAAGTGAAAAGAGAAAATGAAAAAATAAAATTGCTACTCTGGTGGTGAAAAACGTTAGCTTTGTGGCTGCTAGAAATTGTCATATGGCGTTGGTTGGCATTTTGCTTCGCTACTAAGGCTATATATTATTTCACTTTGATCGTGCTCGTAAAAGTATGGCTTTTCGCATGTCAACTGCAATTTCACTGCTCCAGTATCATCAGCCGTTACACTAGAATATTTCTTTTATCTTATCTAACTAAGCTACTTTTTTACATGGAAGCACGAAACGGAGTGAAAATGGAGAAAGTTATCTTTTCCCCTATCGCACAGCAGACCACAGTCATCCACCAGAGAGCTGAGTGCTGTATCCTTTTTAATTTGCATATGGTTAATTTTTTTTCTACGACTTAACTTACTCCACTTTTCACACATTTTCCTCATTCTCCTCGTCTCAGCTTTGCTCAATGACTCAATGTTAATGAAAGATAATCATGATAGATAGAATCTTGCAGTAAAAATGTGGCTTCTGAGACAAGAAAATGGTTCCCCGCTCAATGAGTAATGTCTTTTGCATGAATACCTTTAAAAAAGATTTTTGGAATAATAAATGAGTAAGGGAGCTTTGCGCTTTCTGATCTGAACATTTATGTATGTGGCTAGGTTTCGCTGAATCAAAAAGGAAAACTGCTATTTAAGCACTATTATCTTTTTTCCTTCTCCCTTTCTGTAACACCTTCATCATTTATCGCCCTACTAGAAACTACTTAAACTCATTCGAGACGTTGATAATAATTATACGCATTATTACTATTCTACGTATGGCCATTCTACCTTTATTGCGTTTTCTCTCTTTACAATAAAGCATTATTCCTTTCACACGCTCTCCTCTTTTAGATTTGTATTGCACAGAGTGTTAAATTTATTTCAAATCATGCATAGGTACACACCCGCGTACCTACACAAGCTCATCTTGTTCTTTCCAAGTTGGATAAAACAAGAGGATCCATTAGACTCCTGCGGAAACTTTTTAGAACAACCAAAAAAATATAATGTACATTACAGCTTGCAGCCTATCTGAAAAAGAGAAAGTTGCCCTCTTCAACAAAATTCGTCGTTCATTTCGTTCCACCATGCTGGTAAGTGGTAAAACGACGAATTTTGTTAAAACCTTGTGTGAATAGAAGTAAGGAAAATGTGACATTGGTTTGATAATTAAAACTATAAATCTCGAGAAAACGAAAAGTTGGTTTTGGCTTTGCCATACTTTGAGCTTGTGGAACGATAGAGAAAGAGGATATTTATAGAGTACGTATTTTATCTTCTTCCATTATTATTGTATATAGTGTGTTATAGGTATGCAACATTGGTGCACTAAAAGTAAATCTTGCATCTCAAATAAATATCTCATATATTATGTGTACCAGTATTTAAAAGTGGATAGAGGACAGGTATTGCATATATTGTGGTAGATTTCCAGATCATGGGTGGTGGGAGAATTAGTACTTGTACCACAGCTGGGGTTTTGCTTTTTTTTAAAAAAAATCACGAACACAACCTGCGTATCTATATCATTGTTAGTGCAAACTCACATTTTGTATCTCCTAATGTAGGTTTTACTTCACAAGCTATTTTTACTGTGACGAGAAAATGCGATGGTACTCTATTACTACTGCTAACCAAAACGTCAATCCAGTCGGCTCACGTTGCGTCGTGACACTCTCCTCTTGATTACAAAGCACATATGCATTTAAATATCCAAAACTGTCATGTAATACATGAAACATCATAAAATAAAAGTTCGGGAAAGACTCATCATCACTTTTTGTTGAAACAACTCATTTTGAAGGAAACTGCACTGTTTGGCATATTTCAACTGCTGCTTCACTCAAGTTTGAAATGAAAACTCTTGCATTTTCATAACGCAATGGTAGTCATACTTTTAAAATGCATAAATGCTGAAAGCAAGATTATGCACATTTATTGTACTTAGCTAGGAGGAACAAAACATTTTCTCCTCGAAAAGCGGAGAAAGCATTGGGAAAATTACAAAATAAACAAAGATGAATAGTCAGAGGAGTAAAAAGGGAAACAGTAAAATTTCTTGGTAATATCATTTAAAAGCATTGTCTTCCGTTTCTTCTTGAATTCGTTTATTTCATGCTACAACATAAATAAATTTATTGAGTACAGCATGCTTCTCAAGAAGATTTCTGTCTGTCCTTCTATTATGTGCCAAGGATAATTATACTCAAGTTTCTCATTTGTTTAAAAAAGTTCATTTAAGTATTACAACGAGTGACCTTCAATGCCAGTATTAACAAACGAGCATATTATGTAAGTTCTGCATGAGAGTTCAATGCTTTTACACAGATATGATGAGAAACATTTGCATGAATGTACGCAGGCAAGCTACTTTATGACTTGCGGACATTTATGCGTGTTTTATTCATTCAATCTAAAAAGTTGAACTCGACACCATATCGTCACCTAAAATAATAGAATATAATAACGACAGCTGTATGTGGGAGGACAGAAAAGTGGTAACTCAAATTAAAACCCCATCACTATTACAGCAACTGTCGTATAGCTGTTTAAGCACTTGATGTCAAGTCTTTCTCATTGTCAGCGACCGTAGTTGGTGGCAGTGTCGCATGTCGGCGGTTTGCTGCATAGCTGTATGATGTTGAGTCAACTCTTGAGTGACTGAGGGCGGAAAGGAATTTAGCTATGAAGAAAAGTAAAATTCACAGATACCGCTCTGTTGCATCCCACTAATATCATATTGCATCCCTTTCGGTTTCCTTAAAAGAAATAACATACACACACTACCATACATGCTGAATGACAGTCTGTATCGTCTTTCGAGAATAGATGACCCGCTTTGCTGTCTATTGAAGTTTTTGTATATGCATATAACCATACATACACACAGAGAGAAAACTTGGTTCCCCCATTCCTTTTCTATCTTTTTCTCTCTCTCTCTCTTTTTTGCTGCCCATAGGGAAATAAGATCTAAAGGGAAAATAATGCCACGGAAAGGGAAAGTGAGAAAGAGAAGCTTGTAGTAGAACTGCAAAGAATAAGTTCCACACATATGTATACCTACACCTACTTGTTAAAATCCCTATAATCTCATGTACAGACTGCTTCAGTGCTTCATCTTGCATTTACTTTTATATGCAAGTGTACCACACAAATGCATATTCTAGCAAAAAGAGAAAAAGCTGTACGAAGCAAATCAAGACAAGAATACCTAAATGAGTCTCATATTTTAAAGACAGATACAGTTGGTCTCATCATGTTTCTTCATTGCATGTTTTTTTCTTCTTCTTTATTCTCTCGTCTGTCTTTTTTCTCTAATTTTGCTCCGTCTTTTTCGATCTGGATTTGACTTTGAATACTTGTTTGTGTTTGCGCGTGCATGATGATCTAACTTTACACAAACCATATACACAAAACCATAAAACAAGAATTTGCTTGTTGGGGCAAATCTATTCCTTTTTTGCTTTGCTGGAAATGCCAGAACAGAATAAACAGTTACAATTTTGTAATATTTTATTCTTTTCCAGGAATACACATGGGTTTATAAGTGTATGAATGTATAAAACACTTAATATTTTCCTTGCGGTTTGCAATGGTGTAAAGTGCTCTCTAAAATACATATACCTACATATATCTAGCCGAATGCGTTCCCAAACACTGAGCATTTTTTGCTTAGATCTATTTTCACTTTTTCACTTCATTTTTATTACTCTTCAAAAAGAAAAAAAATATCAGTAGATTCAGCACGTTCCATATATTTCCTTTTGCTTGAGTTACCCCACAGTCCATTTTTACCCTTTTTCTCTCTTTCGAGGATAGTATATTACTCTATATTTTTTTATCTATTTACTCTCCACTCCACTGCTGCTCCATTGCATGGTGTGTTTGTCGTGGTGAGGAAATAGAGAAGTAGTGAAACCACATAGCATATGCACTCCTTTTTTATGGGTGTTAAATGCTGCTACATGTAAAGTAGTAGAAAGTAGGAACAGGAAAAGAAATGGAAATCTTTCTTTTTATTCTATACTCCTTCAGGTTTAGACATTTAGAAGAAGGAAGAGAGGAAAGAGAGAAGGACGCCTTTTCTCAACCGTCGTTTTTTTTGTAGGCAAACTACACAACTACAGTGGAAAGTGGAAACTGAAGCTGAGTCAAGTAAAATTTACAAATTCCTGTCAGTTGTGCCAAGAGTTACGACTTTCATGTCTCCGATTTTCCTCTTACGACGAAGACAACGACGAGAACTACTTGATAGCAACGGGTATATATTATGAACGAAAAGGTTAGAAAATATATTGATGCCGCATGGCCATGGTGTTCTCCACACTGTACTATAATATCCTATATTATGTGAACGTGCATTTAAATGGAAGAACAGAGGTTTTTACTGATACCACAAAGACGTGGATTGTACACGAGACCGCTAAAAGTTGTGGACTCACTTATTATTACTCCTACCACTACACATTATTATGCTGTATCATCTACTTTACTCGTTTATAGATTCTTCGTCTTTTGCTCGTTTACTTTACTGTCTACTTTACAAATGAAGAAAAAAAATCTTTTCTAAAATTACTTATATTAGACCTAAGGTATATTTACAATTGCAAAGTAATAGCTATTGTATAACAAGCAGAACCACTAGAATCAACACTGCTGTATGTTTATAAAAGTTGTGTTTCAGATCTGCCATTTCCTACTATTATCATCTTCCTCATGAATTTTCTTCACTCGGTTGCTGATTTTTCCTTTCTCAAACGAATAAGAAAAGAAACAGAACACGTTGCCTTTCAAAGAAAAATATCAAGTTAAAGTCCCCATTCATCCTTTTCTGAAGCTGAACATGAGTTCTACTTGCTGCTAATTTGCTAAAGTAGAGGGAGGGAAAATAAAGAGGAAAAGACTGGTCGGGTAAGTAAAAAGCAAACTGAAAAAGCTGACTGTGAGCAGTTTGTGAGGAGGAACCGATGAGAAAAACGTAAAGATGATACAAGTCTACTACAGTTGGTCTTCGTCCACATTTATTCAATTACCGTAAAAAGTAACCAGAATCCCCTCGACCGATCGACACATGTATGTTCCTCTATCAATAATACCATATGAACAAAAAGCTAGTAAGTACCAACTGAGTGTATGAATGAATGAACAAAGTTGGGAGTTCTTTTTGTTCATTTAAGTCAGAAACAATCAAGCAAATGAAATAGATGAGAAAGGGAATCTGTCGTTGTTGTAATAGATAGCAAATTTCCCTTGTTCCTGATCTATACACGCTTCCGTTTTTTTGTTTGCCTTATTTTCGGCTTATTCCACTTGATTAGGAGTTTGGTACAATTCTTTTCTTGCTAAAGAACAAAATTGTTGTGGGGTTCACCCCCATCACAAGCCAAAAGCACGGGCAACTTTTTCGTAATTTAGTAATGAGACACAATAAGAGCAACCCTGTCGCTTCAGAAAATCGTTTCGTTGAATGCATGTTATTCCATGATGATACTCTGATGTATCAGAATAAGTAACTATTTGAAGGATCTTGGGTAGTGAAAATTTCAGATTGGTGCACTAAAATGTTTTTTTTTTGTGATAGTCCAATTGTGGGTTGTAGCATAGCATAACGGTAAATAGATGGATGTGTTGAATGGATAACAAATGACAAAAATAATAAACTGTATAGTTAGTTTTTTTTTGCTGCATGCAAGGGCAAATCCTACGCAATTTGGTATGAGAATCAAACTATTTATTATTATAACTTTTCTTGCACTGCTTCTGATTTTTACATTAACTTCATGTAGCTGCTTCCTTATTTTACATTCTGGATGTGTTAGCATGCTCACGCATAGAATTAAATCCTGAAAACACGAAAGGTCAATTACGGTTGACACTGACTTTTTAAGTGGTCAAGGCAAAAGTTCACGTATAGTATTTTATATGCAATGGTTGGGTGGATTTGGATGATTCTACTTGTAACAGATGCAACGAATGATCTCTCCTCTTGTGAAGGATTATACTGTCCCCATAACTAATCATTTTCGAAACGGCTTGGTCTTCCTTGAAAAAAAAAACTGTGTTGTGCTCATTGCTCAGTATTGAATGGCTATGCCATCATAATGGTTTCTGATATTTTGTTGAGATGTTTATTTTACGTTTTATGGCTACTTACTACGTTCTAAAATTCTTTGGAGAAAACAAAGTTAAGTGTAATACTCAAGACGCGTTAAAATAAAAGCGTAAGCAGTTCTCGTAAACTAAATTTAAGTATACACTAAATTTTGTTAGCCTTTGCATTGACTGTTATTTTTTGCAACTGTTTGCTTCTCAATCCCTGACGAGGGTGTATGGGAAATAAACCGAAACGTTGGATGTAAAGTTAATTATTCCCACTCGTAGAACCCTTATTTTATTTATCATTTAATTATGCACCAAATGTTTTCTGATGAGTGCTAAGCTAAAAATGATTATTGTAAATTTTTAAAAATCAAAGTATTTGTGTTGATAAGTAACGTCCTAATCATTAGCCGAAGAATGCTTCTCGTGCAGTTCTGGATGCATTACTTCTTTTCGTATTTTGTTTCTTGTTGTCTTTGTGTTTCAATTTCCTTCTAATTAATAACCATACGGTACGTAAATACGTACCTATTAGGAAAGTTTGTAGCACTGTAACTTGGAATTCCCAAGCATATCAGACGACTGCAACTTNTTCGTATTTTGTTTCTTGTTGTCTTTGTGTTTCAATTTCCTTCTAATTAATAACCATACGGTACGTAAATACGTACCTATTAGGAAAGTTTGTAGCACTGTTACTTGGAATTCCCAAGCATATCAGACGACTGCAACTTCCAGACTTTACCAAATTCATATATACTGATTTAAGTATACCGTGTAGTATAAAACGCTCTTCTACAGGAGGACAACATATTGGCATAACTGGTTGCTTCTAGAAAATGGAGGATTTAAGATAATGTCAAGCAAAGACCCATCAAAGAATTTTTTTCATTGTAACTCATCCTAAACACAAGGAAATGACGAGGACAACATATTGGCATAACTGGTTGCTTCTAGAAAATGGAGGATTTAAGATAATGTCAAGCAAAGACCCATCAAAGAATTTTTTTCATTGTAACTCATCCTAAACACAAGGAAATGGACAAACTGAAGATCCTATACAATAGTGTCTTAAGCGAGTAGTGTACAAACATGTTTGCAGTAACACATACATAGTGTATTTTTAAATACCTCCTTTACAAAGCAAAGCACGAACATCCGACCAGAAAAAAAGGAGAGAAAATGGAATTTTCCGTTCTTTTTCTCCTTCTCTCCTTCTTTTTTCAGAATGAATTGCATACACTGGTATAAAAGTAAAAGCTGTTGAGGGAGTTTCTCTTTTCGTTTTGATACAGAGGAAAAATCTCGAAATGGGAAAATGGTGTTGTCACGACTTTCACTCTCGTATAATATGAATGAGCCGTCCTTCTTCTTTTCTCGTCAACTTTTAACGGAGTAAAGCCATCTTTAAGCTGGAATAAAAACATAATACACAAACGAAACGAAATAAGGAAGGAAATGTAGAAAAAGGAAACCAGTTGACAGGAGAAAAAGGACATATAGATATACATAGTCAAAATGGCAGAGTAACTCTGTCTTTTTCGCCTTCTCTATTTCACTTATTTACCTATTTCATAGTATTGTATTGTGTTTATATAAAAACCAGGGGGAGGGGAAGGGGAAAATGCGGCTTTGACTTTCTTTGGACAAACCAGCATATTTTCAGATATTTCAGGATGTATACAAACATATATCGTCTGTATAATGATAGTGATGATTGTTGAAATGTTGTGGGTAGCACTTGCATTTTTTCTGTGTATAAACCGCAATAAGTGAACAGAGGAGAGAAAGTTTTTAAAAATCTCATCCCACTCTGCGATAAGTCCTACTCATATTCTCATCATCACAAATAACAAAAAAAGACATTTCACACTAGAAAAATAAGGAGAATGAAAGCAACAAGACCAAAAACCTTTTTATTCCATTACACAATCCCCATCACAAGAGGCATCATCCTAATGGTAATCACATTTGCTGCATTACTTATAGTTATGTTTCATAAGCCTAATAATAGTAAGCTAACATGAAAAGAAACCCTCATGCTATTTTAGTCTTTTGCTTTATTTTCAAGTAGGACAAATGAGTCAGCGCATCTTACATATACATACATGTGATTACTTTCTGTGAGGACATTGATGATGACGACGGTCGTGCCGAACAAACAGAAAAACAAATATTCTGACGTAAACGATACCGACACCGATGAAGACTCTGTCTGTCTTCGTTTTTGCGTTCCACTTTAGTTGTGTCAACGTGATGGCACTGTCATACAACTCATACAATGTATGCATGGGTTTTTTTCTTACTCTTGCAATACGTTGCACATTTGACATGCACATCCCCTGTTTGCCAGTGTGTATCTTTTCATGCTACCCTATTCCCTTCCTGTTTTTTCAGTGTTATGCACTGTGAAATGCACCAAAGTGTACATCAGAGGTTATAACTTTTTTCTTTTATCCAAAATCAGCAATGACATTTCTACAATTCTTCTTTCTGACCTAAATCCGGTATTAAATTTTTACAGTTGAAGTAACGTAAACATAACTGGAATTGTAACATGCTTTTAATCTGAGCATAATCTTGAAATGCATCAAAGAAAGTAACTAAACCGCGTAGCTAAGTTAGGAAGAGAAAGTAACACAATACTTTTACTAAAGTTCTAAACGTCTATAAATGTCATGTACATTGTTGTTAAAACTTGCTTTCGTGTAAAAACTACGAAATACTGATACTTTTAAAATAAAAAAGAACTATGTTGTTCTTTCAAAGGAAGGTGAACTACATGTCAGTTTGGTAAAACAGTATGACAAGTGACAAGTTATTTTGCTCGATTTATGATGCAATTACTACAGGAAATATTTTGAAAAAATAAATTGTCTATTGTACGTAGTACGTACATTGTTTAGCTCTGGAAAGGACTACTGACGTTTGTATCGTCGTTTGATATATGATTCTGCAGGACGTTTCTACTTTTTCCTCTAACGTCTTTCTGGTTTAGATCAGGAGTTGCAATTTTGAGTTTTTCTCAAGTTTGTCCACCTTAATTTTTTGGAAGGTATATTATAGAGATATAGGAACAGGAAATGGCGTAAGGTGTTAAGAAGACGATATTTATGTCAGTAGGCGGTGCCACATATTGTATACAATGTAGATAGTACACACACACACCAAAGATTTTTGTGGTGTATGTGTGGTGGTGCTGATCTGAATCGCTAAAACATACTTTCCAAGTACTATATACTTTTCTGCTGAGAGGAGACTTCTATAGCTTCACCACCGTAAACGGTCCTTTTGTGTTTGGCTGATGACTTTTCCTAACTTCCTTAAATGCGGTTTAGCCTGTTTTCCAGAAAAGTAGTCTGCCACCTGTACCTACTGG